>BLSH010166049.1:243479-273096 GCA_018402905.1 Glandirana rugosa
CATCGTTTCACAGTAAGGAAGTCACAACAGTGTACTTTTATATATTATTTTATAATTGTTTTTACACTCCCCACTTGACCCTCACATTTTTGTTAATATTTTATTATATATTTTCATGTGACAACACTGAAGGAATGACACTTTGCTACAATGTAAAGTAGTGAGTGTACAGCTTGTATAACAGTGTAAATTTGCTGTCCCCTCAAAATAATTCAACACACAGCCATTAATGTCTAAACCACTGCCAACAAAAGTGAGTACACCCCAAAGTCAAAATGTCCAAAATTAGCCATTTTCCCTCCCCGGTGTCATGTGACTCATTAGTGTTACAAGGTCTCAGGTGTGAATGGGGAGCAGGTGTGTTAAATTTGGTGATATCACTCTCACTCTCTCATACTGGTCACTGGAAGTTCAACATGGCACCTCATGGCAAAGAACTCTCTGAGGGTCGGAAAAAAAAAGAATTATTGCTCTACATAAAGATGGCCTAGGCTATAAGAAGATTGCCAAGACCCTGAAACTGAGCTGCAGCACGGTGGCCAAGACCATACAGCGGTTTAACAGTACAGGTTCCACTCAGAATAGACCTTGCCATGATCGACCAAAGAAGTTGAGTGCATATGCTCAGCATCATATCCAGAGGTTGTCTTTTGAAAATAGAGGTATGAGTGCTGCCAGCATTGCTGCAGAGGTTGAAGGGGTGGGGCGTCAGCCTGTCAGTGCTCAGACCATACGCCACACACTGCATCAAATTGGTTTGCATGGCTGTCGTCCCAGAAGGAAGCCTCTTCTAAAGATCACATACAAGGAAGTCCGCAAACAGTTTGCTGAAGACAAGCAGACTAAGGACATGGATTACTGGAACCATGTCCTGTGGTCTGATGAGACCAAGATAAACGTATTTGGTTCAGATGGTGTCAAGCGTGTGTGGCGGCAACCAGGTGAGGAGTACAAAGACAAGTGTGTCTTGCCTACAGTCAAGCATGGTGGTGAGAGTGTCATGGCCTGGGGCTGCATGAGTGCTGCCGGCATTGTGGAGCTATAATTCAGTGAGGGAACTATGGATGCCAACATGTACTGTGACATACTGAAGCAGAGCATGATCATCTCCCTTCAGAGACTGGGCCACAGGGCAGTATTCCAAAATGATAACGACCTCAAATATACCTTCAAGCCGACCACTGCCTTGCTAAAGAAGCTGGACTGGCCAAGCATGTCTCCAGACCTAAACCCTATTGAGCATCTGTGGGGCATCCTCAAACAGGAGGTGGAGGAGCGCAAGGTCTCTAACATCCACCAGCTCCGTGATGTCGTCATGGAGGAGTGGAAGAGGACTCCGGTGGCAACCTGTGAAGCTCTGGTGAACTCCATGCCCAAGAGGGTTAAGGCGGTGCTGGAAAATAATGGTGGCCACTCAAAATATTGACATTTTGGGCCCAATTTGGACATTTTTACTTAGGGATGTACTCACTTTTGTTGCCAGCAGTTTAGACATTAATGGCTGTGTGTTGAGTTATTTTGAGGGGACAGCAAATTTACACCGTTATACAAGCTGTAGACTCACTACTTTACATTGTAGCAAAGTGTCATTTCTTCAGTGTTGTCAAAAGATAGAATAAAATATTTACAAAATGTGAGGGGTGTACTCACTTTTGTGAGATACTGTATATATATATATAAATAATATACCTTTAGTTTCACTTTAACCTAATAATTCACTTTTTTTTCTCTTTTTCTACATATTATATAGAAATTATATATAAAAATGAATCTGATATTCTTTTCAAACACATAGCTGACATCCTGTCCATCAATCCCGCATAAAAAATGACCAACTGTTATTCTTTTGCCTCATTTTGCCTAACATGGCAGCTAACACAGAGCAGCCGGCTGCAAAGATATATATAACAGATCTCTCAGTTTCCATAGTGTGGTGGGTAGTTTAGTACATGACTCATAATTGTAAATGTTGTTAGTGGTTCTTGCACATAATGTATGCGATTTTTCTCATTTAGTTGTTGCGTTTTTTTTAATACACGGGCATGTATTTGTTTCAGAATGGAGCCCACAAACATTCCCCACTCTGTAAGCTCATGCATTAAGGGATTTTCCCAGGAGAACAATTGACTGAAATATTGGGATTTCCCTAAACTGAGAAGAGTCACATTTCAATTACATCAATACTTACCGGAGCCTGAAAGATTAGATAGTGCTGTTGGCGTAGGTGGACTTGCCATGGAGTTTACATTTGGATGGAACAGGAGGAATGCCATCTGTACAGCTCCTCTCAGTACACAGACATAACCATTTGTGTAATAAAATAAATGTTACACGATGGACTACGAGAAGCGCTATCAGCATGTTCACAGCTTAGTATGCCAGTGTTTGACAAAATACAAAATGAAGTCTTTTTTTTGTCTAAGCTACAAGCTGGTATACTGAACAGAACTCTTCTATTAATACTGGGCATAGACATAATGCATAATAATAGTACAAACAGTGGTGGCCCATCCATACGGGGCGCCGCCCTCCTAATCCGTACGCCTGGCTCCTAATCTACATACAGGTCGGACACATGGATTCCAATGGGTTTTTTTTTAAAGCACATGACTAGAGCCTGAGGCTCTAATTGGCTTCAAAAAAGGGTGGGCTCAGGAGCCCACCCAGTTGTGTCAATAGAGACTTAAAATTGGCTACTGTCTTCCTGATTCTCCTCCTGGCCAATCAGGAAGCAGGTCCCGAGACTCAATTGGCCAGGAAGTCTTAGGACTCCATGGCCAATTGGGTCTCAGGACACACTTCCTGTTCCTGGTGCAGGCCGGTGGCCGGTATCCGGAAGCCAGAACAAGTATGGAGGCTGAGGTCGAGCAGGAGCTGCGGGTCGGCTCGCTGGCGCCAGTCCTGGTGGAGCAGACGGGGAATGACACGCTGGTGTCCCAGAGCTGTGGGCAGAAGTCGTACAGCGAGATTCTCCTGGACTGCAGGAAGAAGTGAGTACACCCCCCTGCCCATATACAGTACAATCAATCTCATCAATCACCGCATCCCCGTCCGTCTCCCACATGAGGGGGGGTTGTCATTACTTTTCCTCCCAAAATACTGAGCACCGGCCACCACTGAGTAAAAATTATAAATGGTAGTGCAAAATGTTATATCAGCGCATAGCCCCCAATGTACAGTCCCTGTTTTAAACCCAGATTCATTTTCTGTTCCTCTTTTCTCCATGATTGTCCCTCTTTTTATCTAATGTATATAATTAAAGCTGACCTCCAGACAGATATAAAAGAAACATATGCATGCAGATAGGTTTTAACTAATAAATCATTGAAGGTATTTTCTAAATGCAGTTAGTGTAAGAACCTGAATTTGACCTGAAATCTGTTTCCTGTGAATCCCTCAGGGCTGCTGTTAGAAATCATGGGGCCCCATACAGCCTACCTGACAGGGCCCCCTTCCTCCGGGGACATAGATTTATCAGTACCTATCGCTGTAGCCTCAGCTGCACAGATGAATGAATAGGAAGCACTCTGAGGCTTCCTGTTCATTCACCAACTGAAGCATATTCAACAAAGTTTACTATGCTTCAGTGATGGACACAGGAGAGATTGGTAACGATCGCTCACTGTATTCATTCAGGAAAGGAAGGGGACAGTAAATGACATTTACCAGCCCCTTCCCCCCACTCTCCATCTTGAAACATCCCCCCGTGTGCCCGCAGCAGCTAACGGCAGGTGAAAAGAGTGAAGCTGGCAGCACTGCGGGGGAAAGAGGCACACAGGGGGAGCCTGGACAGCAGATGGAAGAGATGCATGTTCTAGAAGCAATCCCCCTCTAGTGCAGCCGGAGGGGGAAAGAAGTGGAGAAGCTGGCAGCACTGCAGAAGGAGGCAGAAAAGAATCGGTGTCTGCAATAAGTACAGCTGGACCTCCTGCTTAGCAGGTGCCCAGGCCCCTCTTTTGAACTGATGGGGCCTGGGCCCAGTACAGGAGGACTGGCTGTACTGCCTTATCAGTGGCCCTGCTTTCCAATATTTTTTTAACTTTTCCCTTGTCCCACCCACTTGTCTCTTGTAACAAGGCAATAAATTCAGTGACACATTCATGGTAAAACAAACATCTCAAATAGTAAAATAATATGAGAAGTTGAAATGTAAAACATCTGCCAGAAGCTCTCATCCCATGTATATGCCTTTGAAGTGAGGCTTGACTGTTCCATATCCTGACACCCACACACTATTTTTTTTTATTTAATTTTATTATTATTTTTTTTTTATAAAGGAAGATGGGGGCCCCTCTAGCAGGGAGGCCTGGGGCAATGGCCCTTTTTGCCCCCTTATGAATCTAGCACTGTCCCTGTAATAGCACAAGCCAATTGAGACTTTTTTGCAATGCTTTTTTATGACCTTGAGGGTTTGGGATCTAATATTTTTTGTTACTGCTTCTGCTGTTGGATCTAGCAGACTTTTCCTCATGATATATGGCCTGTGAATAACACAGTTTTATTCTCACCTAATACCAGCTACTCTGTTTTGGTCCTATTGTTGGTACACTGTTCCTCTTGTGTCATGCCGCCAATGTGATTCCTTCTTTAGCCAATTCTTTGTAGTGTTTCTAATTGTGTACCTTCTGCTCCTGAAGAAGTGGAAACTGCACGAAACATGTTGAGCTTATGTGAATGAATGGTCATATTCCCCAGAGATATTTGCTACAAGAATATGACTTTCTTTCTGTACTAATTACACTGTATTACTTTAGGGATTCTCATCCTAATCGACCTAGTGCTGCTAGGTGGAAGTGTCATACCCTGGACATGTTCCACTTTCACAATGTAAACAGTAAATTTTACTCTATTTATTTGGGTTCTTCCTTAGTCATACTAGGCTTCACATGACTTTGGTTCTTGTAACATTATATATATTTTTTGCAAACAGATTAACTTGAAAAAGTATTCATACCCCTTGAAATTGTCCACATTTTGTCCTGTTACAATAAAACAAACTTAAATGTATTTATTGAGATTTTATGTGTTATAATTGTGAAGTGGAAGGAAAATGATAAATGGTTTTCAACATTATTTACAAATAAATATCTGAAAAGTGTGGTGTGCATTTGTATTCAGCCCACTTTACTCTGAAACCACTAACTAAAATCTAGTGGAACCAATTGCCTTCAAAAGTCACCTAACTAGTAAATAGAGTCCACCTCTGTGTAATTTAATCTCAGTATAAATACAGCTGTTCTTTGAAGCCCTCAGGGGTTTGTTAGAGAACATTAGTGAACAAACAGCATCATGAAGGCCAAGAAACACACCAGACAGGTTAGCGATAAAGTTGTGGAGAAGTTTAAAGCAGGATTAGGTTATAAAAAAATATCCCAAGCTTTGAACATCTCACAGAGCACTGTTCAATCCATCATCTGAAAATGGAAAGAGTATGACACAACTGCAAACCTACCAAGACATGGCTGTCCAACTAAACTGACAGGCCGGGCAAGGAGAGCATTCATCAGAGAAGCAGCAAAGAGGCCCATCGTGACTCTGGAGGAGCTGCAGAGATCCATAGCTCAGGTGAGAGAATCTGTCCACAGGACAACTATTAGTCCTGCATTCCACAAATCCGCCAAACAATGACCACTGCCTACACCTATAACTGGCCTTTGCAGCAAGGAGCATTGGAGGGCAACAAACAGCAAAAAAAGGGGCCAAGGATAAATCCAAGGCAAATAACAAGTTCTACTTACCGGCCAGCCTGCGACCAACCAAATTAACCTGGCCTCGCCAAGGCACAGTGTGATCTGTAGTCCCTATCTCTGACTTGTAAGAGACTCCACAGTGGAAGCACATGCATTCTAATAAAATAGGTGAAGGCAGATGGTCTGGAGGGGGCTCCACCCCTCCTTAAAGGTGCAGGGGCACATTGAACACCCAGCATATAGCACAGTGGCAGCAAAGATATCAATGCCTTGCCTGACCAAAAAACAAACGGACCAAACAATGACCACTGCCTACACCTATAACTGGCCTTTGCAGATGCATGCGTAAGCTACAGGCCCCGCCAAGGCACCCTGTGATCTGTAGTCCCTTTCTCTGACTTGTAAGAGACTCCACAGTGGGAGCACATGCATTTACAAGTCAGAGATAGGGACTACAAATCACAGGGTGCCTTGGCGGGGCCTGTAGCTTACTCATGCATTTGCAAATTTGTGCAACTAAACCACTGTTTTTAAACGCATACTCTGTTAGGTTAATTTGGTTTGTCGCAGGCTGGCTGGTAAGTAGAACTTGGTATTTGCCTTGGATTTATCCTTGGCCCCTTTTTTTGCACTTCACAAATCTGGCCTTTATGGAAGAGTGGCAAGAAGAAAGCCATTGTTGAAGGAAAGCCATAAGAAGTCCTGTTTGCAGCTTGCGAGAAGCCCTGTGGTGGACACAGCAAACATGTGGAAGAAGATGCTCTGGTCAGATGAGCCCAAAATGGAACTTTTTGGCCTAAAAGCCAAACACTATGTGTGGTGAAAAACTAAAACTGCACATCACCATGAACACACCATCCCCACTGTGAAACATGGTGGTGGCAGCATCATGTTGTGTGGATGTTTTTCTTCAGCAGGGACAGGGAAGCTGGTCAGAGTTGATGGGAAGATGGATGGAGCCAAATACAGGGCAATCTTAGAAGAAAACCTGGAGAGAAAAAGGAAGGAATCCTCGATGCTGCACATCCACGCAAGTGTTCAATAGTAAAAACTAGAGACGGAAACCTGTTAGAGTACGCAAAAAGACTTGAAACTGGGTCAGAGGTTCCCCTTCCAGCAGGACAACGGCCCTAAACATACAGGCAGAGCTACAATGGAATGGTTTAGATCAAAGCATATTCATGTGTTAGAAGAGCCCAGTCAAAGTCCAGACCTAAATCCAATTGAGAATCTGTGGCAAGACTTGAGAATGGCTGTTCACAGTCCATCCAATCTGACAGAGGTTGAGCTATTTTGCAAAGAAGAATGGGCAAAAATGTCCTCTCTAGATGTGCAAAGCTGGTAGAGACTTCCCCAAAAGACTTGCAGCTGTAATTGCAGGGAAAGGCGGTTCTACAAAGTATTGACTCAGGGGGGCTGAATACAAATGCACCCCACACTTTTCACATCATTTTCCTTCCACTTCACAATTATGTGCCACTTTGTGTCGGTCCATCACATAAAATCCCAATAAAATACATTTACGTTTTAGGTTGTAGCATGAGAAAATGTGGAAAATTTCAAGGGGTATGAATACTTTTTCAAGGCAGTGTAAACAATTTTTGAGTCCTCCAAGGTACTGTACATGCAATATCTATGGTACACTTTCTTTGTTTTTCACAAATTCCTGACACACATAATTTGTTATTATTTCAGGTACTTATATAGCGCTGTCAATTTACACAGCACTTTACATATACATTGTACATCACATCTGTCCCTACCCTCAAGGAGCTTACAATCTAAGGTCCCTAACTCACATTCATACACATACTAGGGGCAATTTAGACAGGATCTTATTTACCTGCCAGCATGTCTTTGGAGTGTGGGAGGAAACCGGAGTACCCGGAGGAAAACCACGCAGGCACAGGGAGAACATGAAAGCTCCAGGCAGGTAGTGTCATGGTTGGGATTTGAACCAGCGACCCTTTTGCTGCCAGAACTTTACCTTTATTCAATAATAGATCGTTTGTATTGCAAACAGTTACTTTCTATATATCAGTCTGTATTATTTTTGCAATATCTGCCTTCAGCTATAATTAAGTGTATTGAATAGGTATCATGCAATACATATTGAAATCAATGTTTTTAGTAGAAAAACATCCAGTAACTTGATTCACTTGAACAGAAATTTTCTGATATTAAGGGGTTCTCTGTGTGAATTGTTAATTACTTTTCATTAGTAATTATCATTCATTATTTCTTCATTTAGTAGTTCATATTTTTATATTATAGGATAGATTTTAATATGTTTTAAAATTCCTTTGTTGCTAATTATGTTCTAATGGATTTATTATGTAATTTAATATTAATTTGATTGAGTCTCTATTTTCAAATTATTTTTATCTACTCTGCTTTTTTTTATTTTACCGTTAATGCCATTTTGTCCATCCTTATTCAAAACCAACTTGTCCATTGTTAATGAGATCTGCTTCCATCATGAATTCTATGGGCCTTTATTATAAATAATACAATCAGGCATAATATAAAAGTTAGTATAAATTTTTTGGATTACCATAAATTCAGTTGTGTTTTATTTATATATGAATTATAGAATTTTATTATGCATTTCTTAATATTGTAATTTATATTTTCACAAACATTTTTGCATTTCTTGATGGGGGGGGGGGGGATCTTTGAGCCCCTGAAACACGTTGGTGTTTTATGTTTTCTTGTTTTGATTGAATGCCAAATTTTTAAAGATTCGTATTTACTGGTCTGGTGCTCTCTTCACTTTTTATAGATGAATTCTAAACTCTATATAAGGGGTACCTTACTTTTGTTAAGGGTATCCCACTGCTTCCCATATGAATAGGTCAAATCCAGTGTATTGGTTATACATTTTCAGGGTCCTTTTATGTCATCCTACCTAAAAACAAATTAAAAGCAAATTCAGGCAACCGCTCAAAGCCTTCAGTGAGCTACTAATGCTAAACAGTTGTAGTGGTGTCTTCGACCCCTAGAGGTCTAATGGTGACCTCCAGAGTTAGGGAGAGTTGACATCCTTCTTCACAGTATGGGTTACTAGGCATGGTAGGTGTAATGCAAGTTAGAAACATGGGCGCCAGTCACTCTTTTGAATGCAAGAAAAAGAGATTTATTGTCTCTTAAACAGAACTGGTGGAGAGAGGGTTAGGGCCAGGACACACTTAGGCAGATGCAACAGCAATTGGCAGACTCCGAGCCAAAATTAGGAATAGACAGACAGCTATACAGGTAGAGGGCCTTGAAGCTGGTTGCAGCAACTGTATTTGTAGAACCGCTGTCTCCTATGGCAACTGAACTTTCAACAGTCAATACACGTAACTCACAGTAACCCGTTATAGATCTTCTCTCACATCTCACAGTATCCTACTGTAGATCTTCACTCCCTGAACTCCTGGTCTCTCACTAGACTTCAAAAATCCCAGCTGCCGCTGGATCCCCTGAGCTCTTCCACAGCTAAACCGCGGTATAATCCTCAAGCTTCACCCCCGCTAACCCGCTGGGTCCCTGGCTTGGCACTCTGCTGAAGCTTTCCCACTTCTTCACCATCCTCGACTGGTGAAAAGACTGCTCTGGTACTTATTCAGACTTCCATAAACTGGCCTCTGATAACAGGAGGGGTAGTCCCTTGTTGGCAACTGCTTCCCCTTTACACCTGGCCTTGATCCTCACTTGCCCCTGGTGAAAGGAGTGGTTGTCCCTTATGGCAACTGCTTCTCCTTCAAAGCTGGCAACGATTCGGCTGCCCATCTGATGGAACCTCTGAAACTTGGTTGGGCTTCCGACCTGAAGCCCCAACCCCGCACTGCTTCTCTCAAGCATGGATAGGTCTCAGACAGCCTAGCAGCCAGGTGCTCGCGGCATAGGTCTCAGGCTTCTGGCCTAGCAACCCGGAGCCTTGTGACATCTCCACCCAGACAGCCGTCCAGGTGGCACAGAACCCCGATCACCTGACTCCTCCCAAATAAATAGGTGCTCCCAGCAGGCCAAGGGGCCAAAGTAAACCCCTGCCAATTGGCCGAGGCCTATTCACTCCTAGTCTGAATTCACTACGCCCTTGTCATTCTAATGCCACAGGCAACAATGCCACCTAGTGACAGAAGAGAGAGGTGCATTTAGGGAAAAGTCAGTGGATCCCCATAAAAATCAGCCAGGCTAGTTACCACCTAGTAACTAAATTTGTTAGCAACCCTGCCTAAGACCAGGGTGCTACACAGTTATTGCTGCAAGTGTGCTAAAATTCTGTGTCATCCTCTACACACATCTCCATGGAACGAGTGTAATCACCCAATATAATCAACATCCTCTCTTTGCTCACCAATCACATTCAGCCTTCAAAGGTAAGGATGAATTTTAATTGTTGACCGTGAGAAACATATTTTGAAAATTCTTTCTCAGGAGGAGGTGTCATGGCTGACTGCAAGGTTTTTTCAAACAATGAGCCTGTCCCAATATTATCCATATTGGCATATTATAAAACAAGCTCAGCCTCTACACCTTTAAAGTGGTTGTCGACTCTTAAAAACCACTTTAACCTACAGGTAAGCCTATAATAAGGCTTACCTGTAGGTTCCCTGCAGGGCGGCCCTTAAGCACAAGATCACGTACCTGTATGTGATTTCTTCTCGGCTCTGTGGCGTGCTGCCGGAGCTGCACTCCTACTGTGATTGGACACAGTGGGAGCCAATCAGTGGGTAAGGCGGCCGAGATGGTCGCTGGACACCCACGATCATTCTATGGAGAGACAGAATGGCGGTCTGCCTATGTAAACAAGGTAGACCGTTGTTCTGTCAGACAGGAAGAGAGAGATCTGCTAATCAGGAACACAGATGTCTCTCTTCCTCGAGTCAGTCCATCCCCCACACAGTAAGAAAGCTTGTGCGATGCAATTTTACCGCGATTTCGGATCAGCACGACTTGAAGTCGTACAGATATGAATGGTACTCATTGGAACTCATGGGGAACGACTTGTCATGAGACTTTGCAGTCCCAAGTCACAGGGCAAGTCGCATATGTGTGAAAGGGGCCTAAAATGTACTGGAGATTTTATTTGACTAAAATACGACTAAGGCTCGATTCACATCAATGCATTTTGCTTTTGAGCGTTTTTTCAGTGCTTTTTGCTGTACTTTCTGCATTTTTTTACGGCGTTTTTGATGCATTTTTACCACGTTTTGCATTTAAAAAAAAAAAAAGAATTGGGGGGGGGGAGCTTTTGTTGCTAGGCAGATTTAAAACCGCAAATCGCAGCAAAATTGCAGTAAAAATGCAGCACTTGCTTTTTTCTTGCATGTCCATTGAAGTCTATAATATGCAAAATGCTGCATTTTGCGGGAAAAAAAAGTCTCTGACCCTTTCCAAAATGCAGAGGCACAAAATGCATTGATGTGAACGTGTTCCATAGGAACCCATGTTAAAAAATAGCCTGCATTTCTGCAACATACATCAAAAAACGCATTAGTGTGAATCGAGCCTAAACCTAAAACAATTCAGATAATTAAAATACTACTAAAACTAAAACGGCACTTTAGTCAAAAGACTAAACCTAAAACTAAATCTAAAATTGTTTTCAGAATTAACACTGCAGGTATTCAAACTCTATACAAATGTCTAATCCAGTGTTTCGCAACCTTTTTTCACTCAAGGCACCCTTTAAAATTTTGGGCAGTCTCAAGACACCCAATTCTAAAATGTATAAAACTATTCTAATAGTTTTACACTATGTAGCAGCATTGACACACATTGGACACCCAACATTACAGGTGATTTATTCTTCCAAAGTAAATACACTTTTGCACACTACTGACTAGTATTCCTATGTTTCTCTTCAATGATTGACTGTTTCATTTAAAGTGATACACACATTTTAAAAAGAAGTGTGAATAAAAGATGTGCAATGATTGACGGTTTGATTTAAAGTGACACACACACTTGAAATAATTGTGCAGAAGAGATGTGCAATGATTGACGGTTTCATTTAAAGTGATACACACATTTTGGAGAACAGTGATATGGGTACTCCCGGCTTATTTATACTTTTTTGACACAGTTTGAAGATGATTTTAGAACAGTTCTATGGCCTCTAATGTTAATTAATACTTTTCAGACCCATTTTGAAGATGATCTCCATTTTTGCATTTTTTATGTTTTTATATTTTTTTTAATATTTAAAGTTATTTCCCTGTCCCCATTTCTTTGTAGGGCACTTGTCCCACCCTTACCCACATTTTCCTTCCTTTTGCAGACCTCTAGGACCTTCCTGGGCTTTTTTACAGCATTTTTAAGATTTTTCATTAAAATTACCAGAACCCCGGACCCGAACCCGGACTCTTTTTGAAAAGTCCGGGTCCGGGTCCCGGACACCCCAAAGTTCGGTACGGACCCGAACTTTACAGTCCGGGTTCGCTCAACTCTACTCAGGAGGAGCAGCTGTACTAACAATCCAATGTCAGTACAGTTATGCCCCCCCCGAGCTATCGTGTTCTGACAGGGGGATGTCGATCCAAGGGCTAGTAATGTGATGTGAATGGGCATGGACCCCCTAGCAGCCTTGGGCCCCAGGCAGCCACCCAAATCCCACCATTGTGCATCTGCCCCTGCATAATACAATCACGGCAGAAGTGGTAGTACAGAAATCTCATTACTGGGCTCCATGAGAAGTACAAGGAGCCACCATAGGATTTGACATGCGAGCAGTTGTGCATACCCAACATAGGGTGGCAGGTGTGCCTGGGCACACCCTAATCCCCCTGTACTGTGCAGATTCCCCTTGCTACCTGGCTGCAGAAAAAGGGATGGGGAATCTCTGTCCTCAGTCCCTTTCTCTGCCCCAAAAGTGAGACATCAGAGGTCTGTTTAGACCCCTGATATTTCATCAAAGCCCCCCAACAGGGCTCCTAAATAAAACTGTATAAAAAATATATATATCTATATAATATTGTAAAAAAAATATAAAAAAATAAAATTGTGAAAAAATAAATAAAATAATATAAGAATAAACTGCTGACACCGATCTCTGCCCTTCTGACATATACACACACACCCATGTTTGCGCTTTGTGGTGCACACCCTAATGCAATAGGCTGCACACACAGATGATACCCACGTTTTGGTCGGGGTTGGCCTTAAATAGCAGCAATTTAGGTTCTGCCAGACTGGTCCACTTTATAAACAAAGACTTAACCATACAGCTCAATAGTACTTAATTTCTGAATATAAAATGAGAGATTCTTAGAAGACTGCGGAACTAAATTGGCATAACACAGTTGTGCCCAGAGGCGATTAAAGGTTTATTTTAATGTATATTAGAGGAAAATTATTACATTTCTGAAAAGAATTGCATCAGGATTCCTTGATCCTTCAAAATGTCAGATATTATTGCCGCGGGAAGATTACATTACTGGCCAAAGCATTAACCCTTTTTTTTAATTTTGCACACAAATGCTAAAATTCACATTTTGTACATGAAAACACACTCAGACCACAAAACATTATACATTTTCTGAGTGCAGGGAACCCATAGGATTTAATAATGTCAGTTACAACTGTTAGTGCAACTGTTTATCAAACCCATCATTTCAGAAAAATACACAATCTGATGAAGCACCCTCCTAGCCTAGGATGCTAGGTACATTTAGGCTTGTTCTGTAGTCAAGGGAGCAGTGATTGTTTGCTCTGGTCTATTTCACAGGCTGGGGGTTTGACTGTTGTCCCCTGCTTCTGGAAGAAGTTTCCAGGATCTGGGGCTGGCCGAGTCAATTGATCACCCTGAATATTTATCATGCCCTAGCCATTCCCTGGAGGGGAGTGCCCAGAAGGTGGCTGGGAGGTGATAAATAGTCTGGAGTCCTGGAGAGAGGGGGCTGCTGCCCCCTGAGGCAGCCTATGGATTATGTAGCTGTTCTCTGAGGTCTCAGCAATGGCAGGGCTGAGAATCTGAATCAACCTTTCTGAGGAGCTGGCTGTGGGACTTTACCTTATAGGATCTGGTCTGGAGAAGGATTGTCTCCCTCACTGGGATGTGTCCAGGGAAAGCTTGATGGTGTGTAGCTGTCCTGGGGACTTGTGTGTACTAGCCCTGAGTTGTCATTCCTGATGACTGTGTGCCTTTGGGATGTAAGTGCCAGAGGTAGTTATACACTGAGAAGGCAATAATCGCATCCTAAAAATCCAACATGCTGGTTGTACCCAAGTCGATCGATGCAATGACTTGTGTGCAATCAGCCTTCCCATACACGGATTTAATCTTTAAGATTCAACCTGTCTATGGCTGCCTTAAGTAAAAGGCCCCTGGTTACTGAAAAAAAAAAACAGTCTGGTAATGCTGACGTCTCTTACTTATTTGTGTGAAGTGTAATTTTTAGGTTCACTTTAAGGCTGGCTTCACACCAATGTATCATAGTAAGGCACATTTTACTGTGCTTTACAGAAAAATACATTGTTCTGTTTCACATGTCTCTTTATACAAAAAGACATACCTCTTGAGACCCAGTCTGTGCAGACAGTATGGCACCTTGCTGACTCAACAAGATCCACAGGCAGTGTCAACTCACCAAGAAGACTCAGACTAAAATCCAGTGTAGTTTATTCCAGGCTTGGCACACTACAGAGCATGTTTCTGGGTTATTCTTGCAGTTAAGCATTTCAGGGACCATGCCTTCTCACTCTCTAAGGCAGGGGTAGGCAACCTTATAGAGGTGGAGATCCATCTGCACAACATGGGAGAAGTCAAAGATCACCGGGCACAGTGTTGCCTCCTTACACTTGATTTAAACCTATAATCGCCGTACTGCCATTTTGCAATTGCATGGCAATCATGTGTTTAAATCAGGTGGTGAAACACACTCAGATCCCTTTTTAGAGGAGTAGCAGTGACTGCTGTACTTGTGAATGAGCCCTTAGTTGCATGGTGGAAGAGGATTTGGGCTAGGGGGGATGATTGGGGATATTTATGCTAGGAGAGGAAATTGGGTGGTGGGGAGGCGATTTGTGCTAGAAGGGGGGCATGGGGGGAGAATTTGTGCTAGGAGGGGGGCGAATTTGTGTTAGGAGTAGGAGGGGGGATTTGGAGTGGGGGTAGAGGATTTGTGCTGGAAGAGGACACTTGAGGGGTAGAGGTTTTATGCTTGGAGGGATGATTTTTTTTGGGGGGGAGAGGGGGGGGGATTTGTACTGAGAGGATTTGCAGAGAGGGAGGATTTGAGATTGTAGGGGGAGTGGGGGGGGGGGGGGCAAAAATGTGTGCTGGCAGTGGGGATTTCAGTATGGGGGAAGATTTGTACTGGAAGGAGGGGGAATTTATGCTCTGGAATGGCAGGTCAGCAAGTCCAGACTGTGATCTACCAGTCACCTGTCCGAGATCTACTGGTTGCTGACCCCCGCTCTAAGGGAACTCTTTACTGAACAAGAGTAAAAATGAATTAAATTGGAAATCATGGGGAGGCTGTTAGTGTCTAACTAGGGACTATACCAGGCTTTCTCAACCTTTTCAACACAGAGGAGCCCTTGAAATAATTCTCCGGTCTCAGGGAACCCCTGATAAAAATGAAAAATCTACAACTCATGATACATTAGTGTGATGGTCAATGGGAAGAATGCTCCTTACACTTGTGGTCATTAGGAAGAATTACCCCCTTACAGATAGCTAAAAAGATCAATGGTGTCATTGGGAATTTATCTGAGAGGTAGAAATTGACCATTGCTCAAGGAACCCCTAGCAACCTCTGGAGGAACCCTAGGGTTCCATGGAACCCTGGTTGAGACCAAAGGGATAAAGCATAAATATTAAACAGGCTGCTGGAGCAGTACACACAATAACTGATGGCACATTAAGCAGTTCATGCGGTGTCATTCATTTTCAATAGGATGCAAAGCTCTTTTGGCTGTACTTCTCCTGTGGATCACATGAGTGCAGTTCATTCTGCACTCCCCTGCCCGCTGTTGGCTGACATCACAGAGCCAGTTCAGGCCTGGGCATGAACACGACAATGATGTGGGATCCACCCACATGCCTGGACCGGCATCAGACTCTCCCTCCACAGCATGGCTCTCCAATGAGGAGGTGGGGAGGGGCGTGGCATAGCAGACTGACAATCACCAGCTCTCTGCTCAGGGAGCTATGAGAACCGAACGATCAGCGGTGTTTGATCACTCAGCTCTCAGCATTATAGCCAATGGGTGATAGATGCAGCATCGGACTGATATTGCATCCACCTAGGTAAGTAAAGTATCTCACAAAAGTGAGTACACCCCTCACATTTTTGTAAATATTTTATTATACCTTTTCATGTGACAACACTGAAGAAATGACACTTTTCTACAATGTAAAGTAGTGAGTGTACAGCTTGTATAACAGTGTAAATTTGCTGTCCCCTTAAAATAACTCAACACACAGCCATTAATGTCTAAACCGCTGGCAACATGAGTGACTACACCCCTAAGTGAAAAAATCCAAATTGGGCCCAATTAGCCATTTTCCCTCCCCGGTGTCATGTGACTGGTTAGTGTTACAAGGTCTCAGGTCTGAATGGGGAGCAGGTGTGTTAAATTTGGTGTTATCACTCTCACTCTCTCATACTGGTCACAGGAAGTTCAACATGGCACCTCATGGCAAAGAACTCTCTAAGGATCTGAAAAAAAGAATTGTTGCTCTACATAAAGATGGCTTAGGCTATAAGAAGATTGCCAAGACCCTGAAACTGAGCTGCACGGTGGCAAAGACCATACAGTGGTTTAACAGGACAGGCTCCACTCAGAACAGGCCTCGCCGTGGTCGACCAAAGATGTTGAGTGCACATGCTCAGCGTCATATCCAGAGGTTGTCTTTGGGAAATAGACGTATGAGTGCTGCTAGCATTGCTGCAGAGGTTGAAGGGGTGGGGGGTTAGCCTGTCAGTGCTCAGACCATACACCGCACACTGCATCAAATTGGTCTGCATTTCTGTCGTCCCAGAAGGAAGCCTCTTCTAAAGATGATGCACAAGAAAGCCCGCAAACAGTTTGCTGAAGACAATTAGACTAAGGACATGGATTACTGGAACCATGTCCTGTGGTCTGATGAGACCAAGATAAACTTATTTGGTTCAGATGGTATCAAGCGTGTGTGGTGGCAACCAGGTGAGGAGTACAAAGACAAGTCTGTCTTGCCTACAGTCAAGCATGGTGGTGGGAGTGTCATGGTCTGGGGCTGCATGAGTGCTGCTGGCACTGGGGAGCTACAGTTCATACTGTACTGTACTGTGACGTACTGAAGCAGAGCATGATCCCCTCCCTTCGGAGACTGGGCCACAGGGCAGTATTCCAACATGATAACGACCTCAAACACACCTCCAAGACGGCCACTGCCTTGCTAAAGAAGCTGAGGGTAAAGGTGATAGCCTGGCCAAGCATGTCTCCAGACCTAAACCCTATTGAGCATCTGTGGGGCATCCTCAAACGGAAGGTGGAGGAGCGCAAGGTCTCTAACATCCACCAGTTCAGTGATGTCATCATGGAGGAGTGGAAGAGGACTCCAGCGGCAACCTGTGAAGCTCTGGTGAACTCCATGCCCAAGAGGGTTAAAGCAGTGCTGGAAAATAATGGCAGCCACACAAAATATTGACACTTTGGGCCCAATTTGGACATTTTCACTTAGGGGTGTACTCACTTTTGTTGCCAGAGGTTTAGACATTAATGGCTGTGTGTTGAGTTATTTTGAGGGGACAACAAATTTACACTGTTATACAAGCTGTGCACTCACTACATTACATTGTAGCAAAGTGTAATTTCTTCAGCGTTGTCACATGAAAAGATAGAATAAAATATTTACAAAAATGTGAGGGGTGTACTCACTTTTGTGGGATACTGTATGATTCTGCAAAATAAAAAAAAGAAATTCTCTTTTAAAGAAGACATTTCATACAGCATTTCTGAGCTTCAAAAGGCAGAGGGTGGGGATCTGATGTCATACACTACACAGTTTAGAGCAAAGAGATAATCTGAGACCTGAGTGGAGGGACTGGACACTCCCCCTGCACAGTCTCATAGGAAAACATGCATAGCTGAGGCTGTCAATCACAGGCATGAGGGGGGTTTCTGGGATTGTCTGATGTAATCATACTGTCAGAATTGACTAATGCACACAGCAGGAGTGCAGAACAGACAGAAATCACACTAAGTGGTTGGGATTAAGACACTATAGAGGGATATACTCTGTTCATTTTTCGTTTTAGAGGTTTACATCCACTTTAAATCTCTCAGTAACACAGAGAATTAAACGAGAAGTACAGCCAAAGCATGTTTGGTTGTACTTTTGATGTGGATCACAGGAGTGTAGTGCGTTCTGCAGTCCTGTGACCCAGTTATAGCAGACAGCGGGCTGAACCCCACTGTCGGCTGACATCACAGCGCCAGTCCCAGGCTTGGGAAAAATTGCGACCATCCCCCCACATGCCTGGACTGCCACCCAGCTCAGCCTCTTGGCCTGCGTTCACACAGGGGCGATCCGACTTTGGCGGACTTTGCTAGGTGACTTACAACATGACTTCATGCCAGGCGACTTTGCCTGTGGCCAATCAGAGAAGGGAGGGAGGGGGTTGCCCTGGATAAATTCTTTTCTTTTCACTGTTAAGTCGCTTCCATATAGATGGGGGATCCAACTTGGAGGCGACTTCTATTGAATTTTATGGACACAAGTAAGATAGAAGTTGCCTTGAAGAAGTACAGGAACCTTTTCTGAAGTCAGAGCAACTTCAGTAGTGTACATTAAGATGGCTCCCATTCACTTCAATGGGATTCCAGATGTCAAGCGACTTGGGGCGACTCGAGGCAACTCAAGTCGGAGCGCAAGTCGCCCCTGTGTGAAAGGGCAAGAAGTGAGCCACTGAGAGCCTGAGCCTTCCACTCCCGCCACCTCCACAGCACATTGCTCCAGTGACCGAGGAGAGGGCAGAGCAGTGACCGGCTCTCTGCTCAGGAAGCTCTGAGAACTGAGCGATCAGCAGTGTTTAATCTCTCGGTTTTCAATGTTAGAGTCGGTGGAGGAGAGATGCAGCATCGGAAAGGAGCTGCATCCTCCTAGGTAAGTATGATTCCCAAAAAAGAAAAAAAATTCCCAAGCTTCTCTTTTAATTGTGATTGTAGCTCTTGCCTAACTAAACAAATGATAACACATATGCACAGAATTTTTTTTTTTCTCCTTCTTAAACAAGTAGCTAATACAGGATGCTAAAATGTTACTTTTCTCCAGTCTGCAGCCTTCTACTGTGGGAATATCTCTGATTAATTTCCATTTGATTTCTGCACTCAATTAAATAAAACCGCAACACTTTCATTGTGCCGGGATGGTCAATGCATTGTGGTTACATTGTCTTCTCTGTAGTGGCCACATCACTCACAGATCCCCACAACAAACAAAGTCTTACTCATCGATTGCACACATCGATTAGAAACCAGCACTTATTTCATGAAACCCATTTATGTGTCTGTGCCATCTACATAGACAGGCATGTCCTCCCAACTGATGCCGAGTGGATAGAAGATGCTGTAATCTGTTATTTATTTAATAATGTCAGCGCATGGGCGTCCGCAGAACTTTTTCCAGGGGGGGGGGGGGGCATAATTTCAAGGTCATCCATGCTCTTCCCCTTTTTGACAATGTCATAATTACATTATCACGGTCAGAGACTGCAGACGTAGTACAGGAGATGGTCAGAGACTGCAGGCATGATCCAGGAGATGGTCAGAGACTGCAGACGTGATACAGGAGATGGTCAGAGACTGCAGACATGATCCAGGAGATGGTCAGAGACTGCAGACTTGATACAGGAGATGGTCAGAGTCTGCAGACATGATCCAGGAGATGGTCAGAGACTGCAGACATGATCCAGAAGATGGTCAGAGACTGCAGACTTGATACAGGAGATGGTCAGAGTCTGCAGACATGATCCAGGAGATGGTCAGAGACTGCAGACATGATACAGGAGACGGTCAGAAACTGCAGACATGGTACAGGAGACAGTCAGAGACTGCAGACATGGTAAAGGAGACGGTCAGAGACTGCGGACATGGTACAGGATATGGTCAGAGACTGCGGACATAGTACAGGAGATGGTCAGAGACTGCAGACATAGTACAGGATACGGTCAGAGACTGCATACATAGCACAGGAGACAGTCAGAGACTGCAGACACAGCACAGGAGACAGTCAGAGACTGCGGACATGATACAGGAAACGGTCAGAGACTGCATACATGGCCCAAGCGACTGTCAGAAACTGCATACATGGCTCAAGAGGATAAGGACCTAGTGGGGAACACCTGATCTGATCCCTGATTCCAGGGGGGGCAATTGCCCCCCCTTGCCCCTACCTGCGGACGCCCATGTGTCAGTGTATGGACCGAATCTGCAAATGAAAGTTGGGAGTAATTGAGCGCAGCAGTCAGAGTTTTAACCACAGAGGAAATGACACCAATGTGGCTAAAATGATCTGGGTTGTTAAAGAGAAACTCCATGCAATAAGTGAAATGTATGAGACAATGGTTGAACTAGTAATAAACCTTCCGTGTTCTTTAGTTGAACACATTCAGCACAAAAAAAATGTAATCCCTGGTAAACTATTTGTTAAAATTCTTACCCTTGCATTTGCAGTTTGCAACCTTCCCCTAGACATGTGCAGAGCGAAAACATTTGTTTTGTTTTCTTATTTACATAAATTAGTTTAGTTAGATTTCGGAATTCGGTTTATTTGTTTTCAAATCAATTTTGAAAAGTTTTCAAATTCGAATCGTTTTCATATATGAACAGTTTTCCAAATTCCAAGGAGAATGGAATGGAGTGGAAAATGGAGGAATAGAATGGAAAAAGATAGAATACAATAGAGGGGAATATAACAGAAAATAATAGAATATAATGGAGTGGAACAGAGCTGTTTTATTCTTTTGTTTTCTGTTATATTCTTTTGTAGTCTATTGTTTTTTTTCTGTTCTATTCCTTTTTTTTTCTATTCTATTTTGTTCTCTTTGGAAATTGAAAAACGATTCAAGGATTTTTCGAATTTGAAAACTATTCAAACTCGAAAAGTATTTGAAAACGATTCGTAAATGATTTGAATTCAAATTTTGTCCTAATTTTTTTTTTTGTTATTTGGGATATGTTTAAATTCAGTACTGTTGCAATTTGGAAATTCGGATACATCCAAATCTCTGAAAAATTAAAATTCGTCCGAATTTTAATTTGGAACGAAACTAACCGCACATGTCTACTGTCTCCTCTCCTTGTGCTGCTTCCTAGACCTTTGGTACTCATAGGAAAGAGTTAACAGTGGACAGTGCAGTCTCCAGCCAGTCTGTTAGCTTGAAGTAGGGAGGGGGAGCGAGGAAAAGGAGAGTGCCTTGCCATCCTAAGCTATGGGACTGTGTGTTCCTATTGATGCACACAGTGTAGGCAGACACAACTACAGTCCCTCTATACAAGCGTGGTTCCATAGGATGCTACAAGAAAAAGGAGTCATTCAAAAATATGAAACCTGGGCAGTGATCATGGCACCAGCTTAAACTGGCACAAAGACCAGGGTTAAAAGATAAAGAAGCTGCATACCCAGTAAGTGATTCAAACACCTGCTGAAAGTGAGGGTATAACATTTTTTAAAGCTAAGCTTTGCCACCATGGCCAAGAAAAAAAAAATTCTTTACAGCTTTAGCGGCCTAGTTTAAAGTGATACTAAAGGTGTGTTCGCCCCCCGACTCCCGTGTCATTGGATTTGATTAACAGCAGCGGGAGCAAATGGCTCCTGCTGTTATCAATCTATCCAATGAGGACCCGAGCCAGCGGCTGGAGCTGCTGGGCTTGTCCTGGATGCTGGTAAAGTAAAAGGCGAGCACTGGGGGGCAGCTGCAGTACAGGTTTTTCACCTTAATGCATAAATTGCATTAAGATGAAAAACCTGGAGACTTTACAACTCCTTTAATGTAAACTAAGTGAAGTTTCTTAGATTAGCTCAGTTGCAGAGTTTGCTGGATAGCATTAAAGCTGACGTTTAGCCAAAAATTCTCTATCTTTAGTGACCTACCCCCCCCTGTAATAAAGTATGTCCCACGTTGTGTAGAAAACTGGATCTTGTAGAAAACTTCTGTGCAGTGATGTCCGTCATCTTCCTGCTGCTCAACTTCATGAGCTGCAGGGGATGATCTTCTGTGAAGCTGCATTGAACAAGGTTCTGACAAGGATCCGTCCCCTTCCCCATTGTGAAAAGTCATTCAACAGTGTACACTGCATGTAACCTATATGTATGAATGGGGGGGGGGGGGGGGTAGTCAGATGAATTACAGAATTCTCTCCCCCTTTTTCCACATCGGTTTGTGTTCAGTGTATACTAAGAAACAGCTCTTCCCAATGGAGGAGGGCGGAATGTGTTCAATCCAGCTTCCCAGAAGACTCGGATCTATTAACTCCTTCGGATTTGGAAGTTGAGCAGTAGGAAGAGGACAGGACATCCCTGCACACAAGATTTTTTACATGATCCAGTTACCTGCACAACGTGGGACATCCTCCATTACAGTTAGTTAGGTCGCTATAGATAGAAAAATTTTGTTTTTGGCTAAACTTCAGTTTTAATGCCATCCAGAAAACTCTGCAACCAAGCTCATGTAAAAAGCTAAACCAAAGAAATTTCCAAGCTCAACTTACCAGCCAGCCTGTGACCAACCGAATTGACCTGTCTAACAGTTTGTGTTAAAAACAGGGGTTTAGTCTGCGCATATTTGCAAATACATGCGTAAGCTACAGGCCCTGTCAAGGCACCCCAGTATTTTCTGCAGTCCTATCTCTAAGACCCTTTCACACTGGGGCGGTTTTTAGGCGATTTAGGGCTGGAAATAGCCTCTGCAAAGTGCCTGAAAACTGGCTCCCATTCATTCCAGTGTGTCTTTTCACACTGGGACGGGGCGCTTGCGGGACGTTTTGAAAAGTCCTGCAAGCAGCATCTTTGGGGCGGGTTGAGAGCGCTGTATACTAGACTTGTGCATGGCTGAAAAATGTAATTTTTTTCGTTTTCGTTTTTTTTTTTTTTGGAAATTTGTGAATTCAGAAATTCGAAAAATTCGGAAATCTGAAATTGCGAAATTTGCGGTAATTCGGCAATTGCGGTATTTGTGGTAATTCAGAAATTGGAACAGCCGAAAATCCGAAATTCAAAAATTCAGAGATACGAAAATAAAAAAAAAACATTTGAAATAATAACTAACTAATAAATAACTATTAAATTATAGGTATTGGAATTTCCTTGAAAATATGGCTGTTAGTGATAAATTTCATATTTAAGTTCACTAACAGCCAAACTTTCAAGGAAATTCCAATACGCAGGTGATCAAATACCACCAAAAGAAAGCTCTGTTTGTGGGGAAAAAGGACATACATTATATTTGGGTACAGCGTTGCACGACCGCGCAATTGGCTGTTAAATTAACACAGTATTGTACTGTCAAGGTCTGGTCAAGATGGGGGGTAAATTTTCTGGTGGTCAAGTAGCTAAAGGTACAGAGGCACACTGGACACCCAGCACTATAGCAGCAAAGGAATTCGTTGCCTGACCACAATTTCCAAAATTCAAATAAGTGGCCACTGCCCCCACCTATAACTGATCTTTGCAGCGAGGAGCACTGGAAGTTAGGACTACAGAAAATGGGGTGCCTTGACAGGGCCTGTAGCTTACGCATGTATTTGCAAATGTGCGCAGACTAAACCCCTGTTTTTAACGTATATTGATAGGCAAGTCAATTTGGTTGGTCACAGGCTGGTAGACAAGTTGAGTTTGGAAATTTCTTTGGTTTTGTTTTACATAGGTCACCCTTACAGAGCTCCATGCTGCAAAAAGCAGTTATAGATGGAGGCAGTGGCCACTTGTTTGTATTTTAAAAAGCTCATTTAGTTTACATCACCCTGAGTTCTCTGTAACCCAGAGTGACCAAATTTTACAAAGCCCCTCAACTGGGTGGGTCTGTTTCCTCTCACCGCTGCTGTGCATGCTCCTATCTCCTGTTTTGCCTATGCAAACACTTTAACCACTTCAGCCCCGGAAGGATTTGCTGCTTTAGGACCGAAGCCCTTTTTGCGATTCGGCGATGCGTCGCTTTAACTGACAATTGCGCGGCCGTGCGACGTTGTACCCAAACGAAATTTGCGTCCTTTTTTTCTCACAAATAGAGCTTTCTTTTGGTGGTATTTGATCCCCTCTGCGTCATTTCTGATCGCCGCTATAAACAAAAGAAGAGCGACCATTTTGCAAAAAACCCAAATTTCTTACTTTTTGATAAAATACAAATCCAAAAAAAAATATAAAAAAACATTTTTTTTCACCGTTTTTGGCCGATTTATATTCTTCCTCATATTTGCGATAAAAAAAAATCGCAATCGGCGTTTATTGATTGGTTTGCGGAAAAGTGGTCGCGTTTACGGATGATGAGAATTCATTTTTGGGGTTTTTATTATTTATTTTTTTTTTTACTCGTAATGGCGGCGATCTGCGATTTTTAGCTGTACTGCAATATTTCAGCGGACATGTCGGACGATTTTGACACTTTTTTGGGACCATTGGCATTTATACAGCGATCAGTGCTATAAAAATGCACTGATTACTGTGTAAATGTCATTGGCAGTGAAGGGGTTAACCTGCAGGGGGCGCTCTAAGGGTTAACTGTGTTCCCTGTGCGTGTTCTTACTGTAGGGGGACTGCCCTAGCTGGGGAAGGGAAGTGGTCACAGCCTTCGTATACAGGAAGGCTGTGATCACATCCCTTCCCCCTCACACAGAGCGGAGGTCCGTGTTTACATACACGGACCTCCGCTCCTTCGCTCCGGGGGGGCCATCGCGGGTAGCCGGCGGCAATCGAAGCCGCCGCACCCGCTCCCTGGCCCTTCCTGAACACAGTGAGCGCGCGCTCAACCTTTTCAACACCGAGAAACCCTTGAAATTATTCTCAGGGAACCCCTGCTAAAAATTACAAATCTACACTCATGATACATTAGTGTGATGGTCAATGGGAAGAATGCTCCTTACACTTGTGGTCATTGGGAAGAATGACCACCTTACAGATAGCTAAAAAAATCAATGATGTCATTGGGAATTTATCTGAGAGACAGAAATTGCTCATTGCTCAAGGAACCCCTTGTAACCTCTGGAGGAACCCTAGGGTTCCATGGAATCCTGGTTGAGAAACTCTGCTCTATGTAGTAACAGACGTTTTACCACATGCTAAAATGTCTATCACCCCAGGGACATACAGAAAACAATTGCTTCCTATGTGTCTCATTAAGGGTTGCCACTTTTCTTAAAGTCAAACCCAAACACTTTAGCAGCAAACAGTAAAAATCTTTTTCATTATACACTATAGGATTGTAACAGACCTGGGACACTTTTGGGCACTCCAAAGAGAATAGTAATGCTGCGCACATAGTGCCCCCTCACCCTCTTGTCAAGCCCTATCTGAATAAGGCCCCTTTCACACAAGCGGATCATTCGGGTCCGCCTGTCAGTTTTCAGGCGGACCCAAATGGACGCCTCATTGTCCTCTATGGAGCGACAGATGTCAGCGGTGACATGTCCGCTGACACCCGATCCGCTCCGATCCGCCAAAAACAGACGGATAGAAACCCTATTTTCCATCCGCCTGGCGGATCGGATGAACACGGACAGACAGTCAGTGTTCATCCGATCCTCCATAGAGGAAAATGGAGCTGTGACAGGTCAGTCTCTGCACGGAGTGCAAAGACTGTCCTGTCATCCGCCGGCTCAGCGGGGATAAACGGATGGATCCCCGCTGAGCAGTGGAGCTTCGCTAGTGTGAAAGGGGCTTAATGTGTACTAGAGCTGCACAATTAATCGTATTAAGATCGCAATCTCGATCTACCCCCCCCCCCCCTGCGATCTCCATTGGGCATTACCGCGATTTTCAGTGCTTTTAATGGGATCCGACTTGGGGGGCGAATCAGCGCGACTTGACAGTAAAAAAGTGCCTGAACCCTTTTGAAGTCGGAGCGACTTGAGTCTCAGGGGAACAGCCAAGTCTGGGCAGACAGCCAACTTCTGAGTCATCATTGATACAAGAGATACATCAAAGGCATTGAACTCTGAATGAACTCCCCTTGTATAGTTGTTTGGTTTAACCATTTAAAGACTCAATTTTTCCTGACACTTGCTATTTACAAATAAAAATCCATTATTTTGTGCTAGAAAATGACTTAGAACCCCCAAACATTATATATTTTTTATTAGCAGAGACCCTAGAGAATAAGATGGCGGTTGTTGCAATATTTTATGCCACATGCTGTTTGCGCAGCAGACTTTTAAACGCAATTTTTTTGGAAAAATTACCCCTTTCAAAAACCTAAACAGGGCTCTTAGCCCAATTTTTTCATATATTTAATATATTACGCCGCGAGAATCGTGAGAGAATCGTGATCTTTATTCTAAGCAAAAAAATCGTGATTCTCATTTTGGCCAGAATCGTGCAGCTCTAATGTGTACGGGTCCTGGTGGACTGAAACCCAGACACATGATTCAAAACCCGGTCTGTCTGGGTGAATCCCGGACAGGTGACAACCCTAGACTCATTCACATAGCAGCGCAGCCTAGCAAAAGGGTCTTCTGGCTAATAAATTGCATCTCGTGGTATCTGCTCTTAGGCAGAACATTTATTTTTAAAAAGTTTAAAATTAAGTAAGGGTCACTTGCATGTCAAATCGACTTTGAAAGTTAATATGTACTTGTTTAAAAAATGAGTTAAAGGTTGAAATATCCATTGTTTATTTAATGCAAAATAATAAATGAATTGTGACCTCAAACCATCACAACTGATAGGACGAAATAAAAGGAAAGGCCGTGTGCTGTTCCGATGACAGATTTATACGCTTCCTTTTAGTAAACAGATGGTTTATACTTTTACCGATCTGTAAATCTTTCAGAACCAGAATGTCCGTTCCTGAGATATGAAAGCTGACTTGGCAACTGGGTTTTGCTGACATGATACAGTGTTCATGATGTTGTTATGCAATATCCATTTCACCCCCCACCCCTATAAATATACTCTGTCTTGAAGCATATAAAGTTTAGCTACTGGAAGTAAAAAATGCGGCTGTCTGCCAAAGGCCTCGGTTTGAAGCCTCTCATGCCAAAATCCATCTCATTTTTTATTTTCCTTTTTGATATTCATTACAGTTTTAGATTTACTCCAAAATAAGAAAGCTATAAAAAGAAAAATACATTTATATTATGAAATTGAACAATCAAAAGAAAAATTATCTCAAAGAAATAAAATTGTACATTTTTTTTTATAGTGCCATCATTTTTATTTTTATATACTGGACCTATAATTTAGTAAATTAGCTGCTTGTACCTCTGAGACTGTAGTAGCAACATCATTTCACTCTGTGAACCCTCTCCTCTCCCCAGCAGGGTTGCCAACCGTCTATAAATTTACAGACAGTTTGTAAAAATCTTCTGACTTTCAAATTGACTGTAAATGTCCGTTACTGGTATCAGCTGCCTGCAAAAAATATGGCTGCAGGGTCAGCTTCAGAATTGCACGTCATGTCTTGTCAGTAAAAAAAGCTGTGGAAGGTTGGCAACCCTGCTCCCCAGCCACATAGTCTTTCTTCTACTGCTGCATGTTTTATTGCCTAGAAAAATAGAGTAAAGTGAGTCTCCAATGTATTAGCAATGGGCAACTCAACTGAAGATACACCTATATTTAAAATAAGGTTGCCCCAAAATGCAAAGATTGCATTAGCTGCCTGGCTACTAAGTTGCAGCCTATTAAATATCTGTTAGATCAGCCTTTCTCAACATTATTACTCCAGAAGAACCTTTGAAATAACTTTCAGATGTAAAGGAACCCCTGCTAAAACCAATTAATTGGCGGTCAGTGGAAATCACATCCCCTTACAGATATCTAAAAAGATCATTGGTGTCATGTAATTGGCTCTGCCAAGCGGCATTGGCCTGGGAACTATGAAGGCACCATCAAATGGCAGGTCAATACGCACCAGCTCAAGGAACCCCTAGCAACCTCTGGAGGAACCCTAGGGTTCCAAGGAACGCTGATTGAGAAAGGGTTGCCCTAGATGTTGGAGATTGAATGCACAGATCCTCGCTGGGCTGGTTGCCTCAATGTTATTATATTCCAATGGCTTCAGCAAAGCCAGAGTGAAATCAGAAGAATTGAGCTTTAAAGCGGGGTTCCACCCAAAAGTGGAACTTCTGCTTTAAGGAGAAGGTGACCCCCTGACATGCCACAATTGGCATGTCATTTTTTTTTGGGGGGGAGACCCTGTTTTCATAGGGTCCTAGGTCCACTTCCTCCCCTGGAGCTGTGGCTCCAGAAGGAAGATCACCTTACCCCCCTCCCTCTCGGCGATCTTCAGGAACAAGTCACAGGTCCCAGAAGATACGCCGAGCCATTCACAAGGCGCAGCGTGACTTTTGGTAGCTGCTGACTGTTAACCGGGTGGAACTCCGCTTTAAAGTGTATCTAAAGACAAAAAACTTTGTAAAAAAAAAACACTTCTGGATAAAGTACTAAATGGCAAAAACCCCAACCAGGTTTATTTTTTCGCTGTCTGTATCACATTAGGGAGAGTCCCAAGAGACACAACAGTAAGTGAAAGGGTTTCAAAATTAGGGGGACTCTTCTCTATACCCCTATGATCAAGAAAGTGTCTCAATTGAAAGAATTCCCAACTACCCTTTTCCAGTGTAAACTGTAAAATTTAGCATTTCCCATCACTTCTGTCCGGGTGCCGATGGTCGTCAGCATAGACTGACTGGATGAATCTTGGCACTAGATGCACTTTAGCATTTGTCACAATGAATCTCAGACACAGCGGCCCAATTTGTCTTTTTGTTTGGACTGACATTTCAGTAAAGATCCTGAAACATTTTCAAAACCTAATGTCAGCGCACATTAAAATCATAATTCAATTTGATAATTATTTTCAGTTATGATCATGTGTTCATTCCCTGTGATACTGCCACACACTTCCTTCTTTTTCTTTGATCATTTATAAAAAATAAACCCAATAAAGAAAATAAAATTAATATGAGGTCAAAGAAAAATCAGTCTGTAGAATATGTAGGTCTTAAAGACCAACTTTAATTGTTTTTAAATGGGCCCTCAACAGGGGATTGAAATAAAAAAAAAGCATCTCTGGCTGCAATACTCATCCACTCTTAGGTGCTGTCCCCTGCAGTAAGTCTCTTCTGGTACTAGGGATGCTCATTCTTTTGAATAGAATGATGCCCAACTTCATTTAGTAAAATTGAGGACATCTTGTATGTGCAATGTGTCATGGACCCATTGACAAGAGCCAAAGGGGCATTAATAAATGAACAACCTTCCAAAGTATTCTTTCCTTCTGGGCTCTGAGGTGTGCACTGGATGTTCTTTCCCTGCTGGATTTCGGTCCAGGAGGAGCCGTGCTGATGGAATCAAGAAGAGTTATGCCTGGTTATTGTCTTCAGTTAGATAAAATACAATATAGGAGTGGCGCTGTCTTTGAACCAACAAAGTGCTCGTGTTATATATAAATAATATGTGAAAAAGGGATCTTTACAGTGCAAAAAACGCAAAATCCATAAACAATGCCTTCTATGGCTAGTGCTGAAAATGTCCCTACAAACTTGTGTATCAAAATAATTAAAAAATGTAATAATTCAAATGTGCAAACAACCCTGATTTCATAGTTTGAATTGTGAAAATAAATAAAAAACGGAGATTGTCCGTGGAAAAATCCGTAAGAAATAAATAAAGTGGATGTCAAGTAAAAGGTGAATTTTTTAAAACATCAGATTCTGAGTACTAATGGGTATGCAAATATATACAAGAGAGTTCAGATTTATTTCAGGAGCTACACTCCTGTTAGTATTTATCTGAGGTG
>BLSH010166049.1:279664-293158 GCA_018402905.1 Glandirana rugosa
TTTATTTTTTTGAATTTTTAACCCGCACGTTTTAATAAGTCGGGGAAATGAAAGTCACGTCGTTTGAGAGAGGTCTTCAAGTCACTCCTAGAGACTTACTAGGTTACAACTGGAGTTACTGATTACTACTATTTATCTTAGGTGGACACACATTAGTTCAGAGGCATATTTACGTGGACGTGACACTATCAGAGTCTCCAGGCAAATTTCGCGTCTCTCGTAGTACTTCTTGTTCCTTGTGTGGTCCGTCCAGGCTCTATGACAACACCTCTTCAAATTTCGGCCTAAACCTATGTTTTTCCAAAGGGTTCGAAATTGGCGAACGGCTGGCGACTAGCCGTTAACTGCCGCTGTCATACCGCGAGGACGCGTTTAGGAGGAAGGCTGTGATCACAGCCCTTCCCCCTCTCACAGAACGGAGGTCCATGTTTACTTACACAGACCTCCGTTCTTTCACTCCGGGGGGGGGGGCATCGCGGGTGGCCGGCGGAGATCGAATCCGCCGCAACCGCTCCCTGGCCCTCCCTGGACACAGTGATCTCGCAGCCGCCGTCATATGACGGTGATTTGCGCAGGAGCGCCATACTGTCGCCGTCAATTGCCGATCAGCGGTCGGCAAGCGGTTAAAGCTTGGGAAACCTTTTTGTATCCAAATCCGGCTTTAAACTTCTCCACAACAGTATCTCGGACCTGCCTGGTGTGTTCCTTGTTCTTCATGATGCTCTCTGCGCTTTAAACGGACCTCTGAGACTATCACAGTGCAGGTGCATTTATACGGAGACTTGATTACACACAGGTGGATTCTATTTATCATCATTAGTCATTGAGGTCAACATTGGATCATTCAGAGATCCTCACTGAACTTCTGGAGAGAGTTTGCTGCACTGAAAGTAAAGGGGCTGAATAATTTTGCACGCCCAATTTTTAAGTTTTTTTATTTGTTAAAAAAGTTTGAAATATCCAATAAATTTCGTTCCACTTCATGATTGTGTCCCACCTATTGTTGATTCTTCACAAAAAATTACAGTTTTATATCTTTATGTTTGAAGCCTGAAATGTGGCAAAAGGTCGCAAAGTTTAAGGGGGCTGAATATTTTCGCAAGGCACTGTATATGATTCAGAAATGTTATTATGCTCAGCAGATTTGATGACAAAGTCATACATAATCCCACAGTCCTCTACATACTGTAATGGCCACTATCGGAAGCGGCCAGTCCATAAGGGGCGCCACCACCCTAGGTTGCATGTGGGGCGCCGGATTCATAGGTTTTTTATGAGATTGGCTTGAGGCTCTAATTGGCTTGAAAAAGGTTGGGCTCTGCACCCTGAATCCACCCACTTGAGACACGAGCAAATCAATATACACTATTGTCTTCCGGTTTCCCCTCCCGGTCAATCAGCACAGGAGGCGGATCCGGTTGGCTGGGAGGAGAAACCGTGGAAGCCGTGACCATGGGGGGTGAGTGCAGACCGGGGGAGGGGTTTGTTTTCCGCCCCCCCCCCCCAAAAAAAAAAGTTTAGCATTAGCCGCCACTGGCCACTATATTTGTGAACAGTTAGGGTTCTATTTTTAAGGCAGTGAGTGTGAGAGTGTAGAATCAATCACTGTCATTTAAAGGACAGGCATACAATCTAAACGTATGTCAAACAAACGTCCAAGAGTCCAGTGTTTTAATGGTAAAAATGATTCATAGCAGAAATAATCCAAAACCATAGGTGTGCACAGCCTATTGCATTAGGGTGTGCACCCCAAAGCTTAAACATGCGTGTGCGTGTATACACACACTCTTATAAATAAGGTAAATAACATTTTATAATGTATTAAAACATGGATGGTATCAGTAGGGCAGTGGACGTGTCAGTAGTTTTTTATTATTATTTTAGTTTTGTATTATTTTTCACAATTATTTTAGGGGCCCCATTGGGGTGGCTTTGATCAAATATCAGCAGGGGGAATCTGCGTTGCACAGGGTGAGATTAGGGTGTGCCAAGGCACACCCCCTGTGCACGCCTATGTCCAACACGCTTTGGTGCCAAGCACACTCTCCCTTCATCAGGGCTTAGGAATGTTGATTGTGCTTAAAAAAACTCAGGTAAGCAGATACCAAATAGATCTGTACGGTGACTCACTGCTTGGAGCAGTTTGAGGAAGGTGGGTTAAAGTGTTACTAAAACCCAGGACCCTGCATTCTCTATATCTGGTCTCCCACACTACACAAAACATGTAAATGCAATCATTTTAGTAAATATAAACTGCCAAATACCTTTTTTCATCAGCAGTATATAGCAGTCTTGTGACTTCTATCAAGTGTCTGGTTAAAGCTTGCAGGAGGAGTTTTCATTCTACGCTGAATGTCCTATGAGGCTGCAGGACCCCTGACCCTCTGTCTGGACAGTGCTGATTGGCCTTGTGCTAATCACATGCACCCTCCCAAGGAAAAAAAAATAACCTCTCTAGCAATACACACCAAACTGAGAGTGTGCAAATAGCTTGGGGACTGTGGAAGAAGGGAAGTATCAGAGAAGACAGGATCAGCCTTTTTACACAATGCAGAGGATTAACCCCTTAGGTTTCACAGTGAGTATAATAAGCATGCTTTACTGCATATACAGACTGATTTTACTGTTGTAGGTTTAGTAACACTTTAAGCCAGTATTATTGTCCTTTGCTGTTTCACCAAAGCTGGCCATACACTAGTGGATTTTCGAATGAACGCTGTTATTAAAAGTTCATACAAAAATTCATATGAAAATCCTAGGTACATTTAATGACTTGATAAATGTCCTTCAAAAGTATTTCAAAATTTCATTTGCATTTAGCACTTGATTTTGGAGTAAATGGACTTTGCCCAACAAAACCACATATACTATTAGAAATTTGTTCATTTGAGAAAAATTCTCCACCCTGTTCTATCGAATTTTCTCATTACTGCGGCCGTAAAAGAATTGAATTTTGATTTGGCCCCACTAAAGGTTAGAAAATTGAACAACGTTCCTAAAACAAAAACATCCAAAAGATATGATACCAGTGTATGGCTGGATTAAAGGATAGTTCACTTTTGGGAACCTGTTACATCTGTTTTTAGGGTGAAACATGTAAAAGCCACTCCTGCAGCTGCTCCCCCCTTTCTATGACAGCGGGCGGGGGATCGTCTCCCCGCTGTCAGCTTAACTGAAAATCTGCAGGATCCCGGCATTGTACTCGCCATCTGCTGATTGTGGGTTCAATGCTTTCCAGGCTCCTATAAAAAATAAATAAAAATAGTAAATGCCCGTTTTTTTTAACTGCAAAAAAAATGAGCATTTATTATTTTTTAAAAAAAACGTTCTTTTTCTTATTCTTTAACCACTTAAGGACCGGAAGAATTTCCTACTGTAGGACCAGAGCACTTTTTGTGATTCGGTACTGCGTTGCTTTAACTGTGCCGAAACAAACTTGGGGCCTTTTTTTTCCCACAAATAGAGTTTTCTTATGGTGGTATTTGATCACCTCTGAGTCACTTCACGGCGCCACGGCGGTTCACACTTTATGGGCTGATTACCCAAACAAATCACCTGCAAACCATACTGAGTGCCGGGGATGCTATGCATTAGGACATGTGAGTGTGCAATTTTATTGTAATATGTTTTAAACTTTTTTAATAAAGCGAGTATAAGGAGTTGCGCAATGATGTTTCTTCCTTTTATCCCTATTCTTACTACTGGGAGGACACTACCATAAGGAGCCAAAACACAGAACAGACCGGCAGGTGTTACCCCACAAAGCGCATGTGACCACACTAGCGACAGGTGGTCCAATCATAAGGGTGAGTGCATAGCCATGTGGGGCACCATAGCAGCACTGTGAAGCACTGTCACCTATTTTAACCACTTCAATACTAGGCATTTAGAACACTTCCCGCCCAGACCAATTTTCAGCTTTCAGTGCTGTTGCGATTTGAAAGAGAATTGCGCGGTCATGCGACACTGTACCCAAACAAAGTTTTTATCATTTTGTTCCCACAAATAGAGCTTTCTTTTGGTAGTATTTGATCACCCGTGCAGTTTTTATTTTTTGCGCTATAAATAAAAAAGACTGAACATTTTGAAAAAAAGAAAACATTTTCTTTGTTTCTGGCACAATACTTTGTATAAAGTAATTTTTCTCCTTCACTGAAGGGCTCTGATGTGGCTACACTGATGGGCACTGATGAGGCTAGACTGACAGGCACTGAGGAGGCAGTACAGATTGGCACTGATGAGGTGGCACTGATAAGGTTGCACTGATGAAGGGGCACATATACAGCACTGATGAGCGGCACTGATAAGGAACACTGACGGGCACTGATACGTGGCACTGATATGCGACACTGATGGACATTAATAGACGGCACTGATAGGTGGCACCGCTGGGCACTGATAGGTGGCACAGGTGGGCACTTTTAGGTGGCAGAGGTGGGCACTGATAGGTGGCACAGGTAGTCACTGATAGGTGGCACAGGTGGCACTGAGAGGTGGCACAGGTGGGCACTGGTGCATATAGCACTGTTAGGTTTGGCACTGGCAGGCATCATATATGGGCACTGTGCCATCCCTACAGTGCACTGTATTGCCCTTACCTGGTGGTCTAGTGGGGGGCTGCCTGGTGGTCCTGGGCGGCCCCCATTTTACCTTCCTGGTGGTCCTGGGCGGCCTCCATGTTCCCTCCCTGGTGGTCCTGGGCAGCCTCGTCATGGTGTCCGGGGGGGGGGGGGCTCCCTGGTGGTCCAGTGGGGTGATCCTGAGGGGGGGCTGCGCTGATAAATGTTCAGCGCAGCCCCCCTCGTCAGGAGAGCAGCCAATCAGCTCTCCACTGCTCAGGGCTGCAGACCTGAGCAGAGGAAAACCCGATAAACGGCTCTACCTATTTACTTCTGATGGAAGCCTTTTACCTCGGTCGGTAATGCGGTGGGTCAGACTGACCCACGGCACCACCGATCGCCGCCATGCGCGCCCCCGCGGGCGCGCAATTGCAGGATATCCTGAGGACGTCAATAGATGTCCAGTCAGGATAATGAACCACCCACCCGGATGTCAATTGTTAATACGCCAGGCGGGAAGTGGTTAAAGAGCACGAGCACTTTTTGAACACACCAGAGTGGGATGTTAATGATTTTCCTGTCTGCTGAACTGTTATGTACTAATATGATTTTTTGACTCCTATGTACTGCAAACCAAGCGCAGTGTTTTTTTCCATTTAAATATCTTGGTGTCCACGGGACTATTTTTTACACTGCAGCTGGTTATTTTCATTCTTTATGGACCTTGCTTTGTGCACTGGTGCGCAGTCATGTTGGAACAGGAAGGAGCCATCCCCAAACTGTTCCCACAAAGTTGGGAGCATGAAATTGTCCAAAATGTCTTGGTATGCTGACATCTTAAGAGTTCCCTTCACTGGAACTAAAAGACCAAGCCCAACCCCTGAAAAACCACCACACACCATAATCCCCCCTCCACCAAATGATTTGTACCAGTGCACAAAGCAAGTCCATAAAGACATAGATGAGCGCGTTTGGGGTGGAGGAACTTGACTGTCCTGACCTCAACTGGATAGAACACCTTTGGGATGAATTTGAGCGGAGACTGGGAGCCAGGCCTTCTCATCCACATCAGTGCCTGACATCACAAATGTGCTCTGGAAGAATGGTCAAACATTCCCATAGACACTCCTAAACCTTGTGGGCAGCCTTCCCAGAAGAGTTGAAGCTGTTATAGCTGCAAAGGGTGGGCCAACTCAATATTGAACCCTATGGACTTAGACTGGGATGCCATTAAAGTTCATGTGCGTGTAAAAAGAGGGTGTCCCAATACGTTTGGTAATATAGCGCAAGTATAGGGATTCAGAGGGCAGTCCCTGTGCAATGTTACTGTCACTAGTAATTATACTAGATTGCACCTTTGTGAAAAATTAGGAGGAGGCTCATGAAAATATAGAATGACATTGCTAAACTGTAAAAAGAAACACGTACAAGTCATTATAAAGAGGGTTATTAATGTCAAAGATCGGTGTACAGCATCTCACATCTATTTCGGGGGAACACAGTAGAGTAAATTGACCATTTACAGGTTTTGGCAAAACAAAGAATAACATTTCCGAAAGACTCAGGGGCTCGTATATAACAGAGGGCCAATATTGCTATTACTGTAGTTCCCTGTTATACTGCATTCTGCTATGCACACCAGGGCCCGCATTTTATGACCTTTTTAACAATAAGAAAAAACTAGGTGCAAGCATGTAAAAATGGCGAAGTCATAAATGACTGTAAGGCTGGGTTCCTCATGCATGGTCGTGCACATGCATAAGTGTAATAGGCCCATATAGTAGCATGCATGCAGTGCACGTATATGGGGGTAAATGGATCCACATAGTTTTGCTTTCACAGCAAGCTGCAGTAAATAGATGTGAACCAGCCTCATAGGAAGAAAATGAGAATTCTACTTGTAATGCATCTTCATGCAGCAAAATGCATCAGGAAAACTGACAGATGTGAATTGGCTTTTAAGCTAAACTCCAGGCAGATATAAAATACACAAGTTAGGAGGATGGAGGATCAAGTCTTGTCCTTATAAAACAGGCATGAAATTACAAAGGCAAAACTCTGATGTCCAAATCAACCTGACTCCAGTCTGCTTTCCCTCTCGTGTGTGCAAAGGAACCCTGTTCTCCCAACCCTACCCTTTGCCTTGCTTATCCCATCCCATCTTCATATTCCTTTCTATGATTTCTCCCTTTCTTTCCCTACTAACCTCACCCCACCCTCCTCACCCCCTATTTATACCTTCCATTACCCCCATACTTCCTTGGCCTCACCACTCCGACCACATGCAATGACTCTTCTGCGTTAAAATAAACCTGTATGCCTGCTTGCAGTCTTTTTTAGAATGCGCACTGAACTGTGCATGCGCAGCTCAGTTTATATTCCGGCACAGCTCCTGTGTGCCTCGGATGAGTGCACTCCTTCAGATGCACAGGAGTGGAGTCATTCCATGCTGGCCAATGAAGATGGCTGCATCCCGGCACCCGGAAGAGGCTGGATAGAAGATGCCGGCACTGGTGAGGGACATCAGATCATTGAAGGAGAGGCAAGTATTGTGGACTTTCCTTGCTGACCTCACTTTAATGCTCCTATTCAATGGAATTCCCTCTTCTAGTAAATATTCAGTTACTTGCAGGGCTTTTTTCAGTGGGAATGTGGGGGGACGCACTATGTAGTGTACATGTATTTGCAAAACAATGGGATAAAGGAATATTCCTGAACTTTGCTTTATCTCATGGTTACTGTGAAATTGTGAGAATGCATCAATGCAGTGCATGTTATCTCAGCTTGCAGAGCTTGGATTAATTGAATGAGTTTACCAAAAATGTAGATATTGCAGAATATAGAGCCTTATGCTACATAAATAAGCTCCATTTCATGCTGAATAAACTAAATTATTAATGTATCTTGAATAGAAAACTATCTTTAGATAGATTTTTTACTCAAAACGCATTTTATTAAAAATAAATTTGATTAAAAAAAAAAAAAAATTGATTGAAATAAAAAAAAAAATCATCAATTTTTATCCACCCTAATACAAATATTTTAACAGGTAAAACAGCTTCTTTATATATTTTTTTGCTCCTTGCCTGGAGTTTGGCTTTATGGTGAGCAGTGCAAGAATAACTTAAAATGAAATACTTTCCCTTTCATGAAAGGCGGTTTCCTGAGAGACGCCAAAACCCAACACACCGAAGGAGAAACTATTTGTCAACCAGCCTGTGTGTAAATGAACTGCTGAAGATCCTTCTGAAGAGTTTCTGGTCCGGTGCAGCTTAATAACCGACTATAGAGGCTTCCCATAGCTGACTTACCTAATATATACAGCAGAGAACTTCAAACGCTCACCTCCTATTGATATGTGCATCAGCACTCGGCAGAACACAGACTATTAAAATAAAATGTAATGGAGCAAATATTTTCCAACCGTCTTTCAATTTCACTTTCTCCACCGTCTATTATTTCCCACCGACATTAGAAGATGCCGCTGTAAATTTCATATTAGTGGGGAGGGAACATCTATTATGCTCTTTACGACTTTTGTCAACACTAGTTCACTTTATTTGCTCCCCGGTGGAGCTCCGGCTGCCCTGCTTAGTATTCAGCGGATGAACATCTCCAGATATTGTCTTCTATTACAGCCTGGAATAAATTAGTGCACCTAAGTCAGCACCCAGGCACCGAAGGAAACTCACAAACCCTCTTGATAAAATACAGTTCCATTTTCAAATAAAGAGACGCGATCAATAGTTTCACGGTTTAGGAAATTTCTCATAAATATGAGACTGGGTTAAGATTAATTTAAAGCACCATAAATGTGAGGCCACTTTTTTATAACTTCTAAGAAATGTTCACTTTATAAAGAAACCCAAGTGTAAGTGTTCATTTGGAGTTGTTAGTTTAACAGTTTCCTGACTGTAATTTTTATGTGACTTTCATTTATTACCTGCTGCTACATTTTACATGCAGGTTTGTAAATGCTTCCTACGGCGGCCTTTTGCATATAAGAGAATATGATTGCTATCCTTGCCTATTCAGTAGATGCTAGAAGATAAAGCCAACATTTTGGTATACTTTATTTGGGAGGTTTAAAAAAAAAAGTATAATGTCCCTGGCTGTAATGCTCCAGAATTGTTCCCTGCAGTACCTGATCTCTTCCACAAGATGTCCTTAGTCTTCCAGGTTCAGTGATGCTGGGTGGTATTCAACCCAGAGGACTGAGGATAGACTGAGAGTGCATGGTCTTATGAAATTCCCCCTCTTCTTTTTGTAGCGCTTCAGGGACGGTTCAGAGTGATTCTTCATGCTGGTGCTGACTAATCAGAATAGGTCTGATCCATCCCAGAAGCCTGTAGAAAGAAAGGGAAGAAGAGAGGAGCATTTTGAACCCCTGGGCCACTACACTTGCAGTACAGGAGGGATGGGGGGGGGGGGAGGATGTTCAGTGTTAGTTCACTGTTTCATATTTTTCTAAAAAGGTGAACTTACACTTTAAAGTGTTAGAAAATCTTTTTTTTTTTAAGTAACAAACATGTCATACTTACCTACTCTGTGCAATGGTTTTGCACAGAGCTGCCCAGATCCTCCTCTTTTCAGGGCCCCTGCCCGCAGACTTGGCTCCTCCCACTGCTAAGTGCCCCCATAGCAAGCTGCTTGCTATGGGGGCACTCATATGTGCTTGCTCCCGAGCCCTGCTCTGTGTGTCCATAAGACACACAGTGTAGAGAAGCCTATCCCTGTGGCCGCACATCCATATCATCCCAAAGTGCAATGGTAAGTGGCAACCTCAGCCTGGACACGCCCCCATTGTGGCTCGCTCCACCCCTCGGAGCGAAATGCTCCTCATGAGTAAGCTCCGAGGGGCAGAGCGAAACACATTGGGGGCATGACCTGGCCGAAGTCCAGGCTGAGGTTGCCACTTACCATTGTACTTTGGGGTGACATGGATGTGTGGTCTTTACACTGAGCAATCTTAGGAGCTGGGATGAGCTCCCTCCCAACTTGCCCTACCAGCGGTGGACATCAAGGATTAGTACCCCCTTCAATGAGCCTGAATGGCACACAATAAAGGTCTTTTGGGTCACCATAAGACCCACAGAACGCTCCCTCCTCACTGGCTGTGATTGACAGCAGGAGGAGCCAATGGCTCCCACCACTGTCTCTGGGTCAATGAGAAGGGGGAGAGCCAGAGAGAGCCCTGGCTCTCGCACACTTTGCTGAATCGAGAATGGGCTCGGGTATGTATTTAGGGGGAGCTGGGGGGCTGCATGTAGAAATGTTTTAAAGGTAGAAAAAAACCTTCTGCCTTTACAACCACTTTAAGCCTCCCTGATACTTTCTTATATCGCTCAGGGACTCTATTTCAAAGTTTTCTGTGACTGAGTCCCTAGGTCACTTTCTGTTGCCAATAAGAAGGACCTGTTGAGTTTCCTTATTTAAAACCATAGAGAATATAACAGGAGGTGTTGAACAAGCAAAGTTGATCACCCAAAAGTTCCAGGTTAACAGGAACATAGCTTGAAAATATGGCAAGGAGGCCTCATTGTTAGAGCAACCAAGACATACAAGAAGCTATGGGAGGCTCGGCCTTTCAGGCTGCACCTGATAAAAGTATCACTTTGAGATGCCCGGCTATAGACGGATTGAAATTCGGCCAGTGCAGGAGGAACCAGCCACATTTCAGGCCATCTATGGGCAGGCTGGTTGTACTGAAGTCAATTTATAGATCAACTTCAGTACAACCAGCCTGTCGGGTTTTTTTTTTCATTCGATCACCACCGGCGGCTATAGCTGTCAGAAGTCAGAAGAAGATTCTGTTAGGTCAGAAGATCATTGTTTTCCGACAGTGGGGAAACCGGGAAACCCCCCCCCCCGCAGTCAGAATACAATAGCGCTGCGCTTGATGGGTGGAATCAAGCAACTTTCTTTCCATCAACCCATGGTTGAAGGAAAGAAAATTGCATAATGTATGATTTGCCTAACATAAACTGGAAAGTGATAAAAGCCTTCCTTTAGAATGTATTGCAAAACCATCATTCACTATATACAGCTATGTAGACATAATCAAGCACTATTTGTTCCAGAACTCTATAAAATCATTCACTTTAATTTAACATGCTGGATCATTTAAAGGCGCTCCCAAGTGAAACATTAACTTTCTGCATTTAAAATGAACTGGAATGTTGCTCTCTGCTGACATTTATCTTGTGCACCTAGCTGTACAGCGAGTCAAAGCTTTCTTAACCCCCCCCAAAAAATGTATTATATTGCTGCCTACCATTCCTTAGATGTGGTGGCTGCATTAGTTTTCTTTTGATGGCTTTTTCCCCCTTTAATTTCATCTGATGATCCAGCCAGTATGTTATTTTTCAACTTCCCTTAACAAATAAAGACATCCCAGAGCATAAGAGTGCATGGAGCCAGTGCCGGCGGTGGAGGAAGCAGGAGTCACATAAGCCGATGCTTCCTCTGTAGTTCCGGATACTGTCCCTGAAGTGAAACCAAGTGAACTCCACCTGGGACCTTTCTAGCAACCCGGAGAGTGATGGCAGCAGAAGCTGGAAGAAGAAAAGGTCAGTGTATTAAACATCACTAAAGCCACATACACGCAATGCGAATTTCGGCGGACGGGAATTTTCGTACAACGGCCGATCATCCGAAATTCTTACCGTTAGTATGCTCCTTTCGACAGGCGATTTTGATTTTCAGGACGACAAAAGCTGCTTGTGCGTCAACGTCCAATTTTCGTATCATTAGTACGGTTTTCGCATGAAAAAAAAAACGTACGTTCACAACTACGCATTCTCAGAAACAAAAAAAATACATGCAAAACTATTGAACACATTATGTCTCTTCTGACGTTGAATTTGGTCGTACAAAAATTTTCGTATGGTTGGTAACCTCTTCACTTTCAACATGAGACAAGCATCCAACAAAAAAAAACAGACGTTCGGTCGTCTGAAAATCTAAGCGTGTGTACGAGGCTTTAAACTGCACTTTTGCAATGGACATATAAGCACTTACACTCACTAGCCATTTTATTAGGTACACCTGTGCAATTGCTTGGTAACACAAATTGCTAATCAGCCAATCACATGGCAGCAACTCAATGCATTTAGGTATCTAGACGTGGTGAAGACGACTTGATGAAGTTCAAATCGAGCATCAGAATAGGGAAGAAGGGGGATTTAAGTGACTTTGAATGTGGCATGGTTGTTGGTGCCAGACGGGCTAATCTGAGTATTTCCAAAACTGCTGATCTACTGGGATTTTCACGTACAACCAGGATTTACAGAGAATGGTCCGAAAAAGAGACAACATTCAGTGAGTGGCAGTTGTGTGGAGGAAAATGCCTTGTTGATATCAGAGGTCAGAGGAGAATGAGCAGACTGGTTTGAGATGACAGAAAGACAACAGTAACTCAAATAACCACTCGTTACAACCAAGGTATGCAGAATACCATCTCTGAACACACAACACATGGAACCTTGAAAGAGATGGGCTACAGCAGCAGAAGACCACACCGGGTGCCACTCCAGTCAGCTAAGAACAGGAAACGGAGGCTACAATTCACGCAGGCTCACCAAAATTGGACAATAGAAGATTGGACAAAACGTTACCTGGTCTAATGAGTCTCGATTTCAGCTGCGACATTCAAATGGTGGGGTCAGAATTTGGTGTAATACAACATGAAAACATGGATCCATCCTGCCTTGTATGGTTCAGGCTGGTGGTGGTGGTGTAATGGTGTGGGGGAAATTTTCTTGGCACACTTTGGGCCCCTTAGTACCAATTGAGCATAGTTTAAACACCACGGCCTACCTAAGTATTGTTGCTGACCATGTCCATCCCTTTATGACTACAGTGTACCCATCTTCTGATGGCTCCTTCCAGCAGGATAATGCACCATGTCACAAAGCTCCAATCATCTCACCACTGGACAATGAGGTCTCTGCACTCCAATGGCCTCCACAGTCACCAGATCTCATCCAATAGAGCACCTTTGGGATGTGGCGGAACAAAAGATTCACATCATGGATGTACAGCTGACAAATCTGCAGCAACTGCGTGATGCTAAGGCTCTCACTATGGTCCTCGCTCTTCAAAAGGTTGTGCACCCCCGATCTAAGGTCACCATCTACCAGGGGAGGGATGGTAGCCTTAGGCCTGGGGGGCAAGTCCAGTCAAGTGGCCCATTGAACCACCGAATCAGCTCACCATCTATATCCACCTGATTTTAGCATGGATATTGATGTTATGAAGCAAGACAAATATGATACAAAATGTGGTAACATAATTTAAAGTTAATAGCAATGAAGGAGGATTAACAAAAATAATGCATCAATGAAGCTCATCAGTGCCCACCAATGCAGCCTCACCAGTGCCCATCAATGCAGCCTGATCAGTGCCCATCAATGCAGCCTCATCAGTGCCCGTCAATGCAGCCTCATCAGTGCCTATCAGCTCAGCCTCATCAGTGCCCATCAATGCAGCCTCACCAGTGTCCATCAATACAGCCTGATCAGTGCCCATCAATGCAGCCGCACCAGTGCCCATCAGCACAGCCTGATCAGTGACAATCATTGCAGCCTGATCAGTGCCCATCAATGTAACCCGATCATTGCCCATCAATGCTGCCTCGCCAGTGCCCATCAGCACAGCCTGATCAGTGCAGCCTGATTAGTGCCCATCAATGCAGCCTCACCAGTGCCCATCCAATGCAGCCTGCAATGCAGAGAGAGGGATGCCGGATTACACAGAGCGGGGATCCCCCGCTTACCTGGCGCGGCCGCTGTCATATGAAGTCCCGCCTCCTGGACCGGCTCCTATGATAGACCTTACCAGTGTGCTGTCTATTATAGAAGCTGGTCCAGGAGGTAGGACTTTGTAAGTGGGAGATCCCCGCTCTGTGTAATCCGGCAGCGGGCCCCCCCCCCCC
>BLSH010166049.1:297889-337222 GCA_018402905.1 Glandirana rugosa
CAAAAGTATACACCCGCGCTGAATACATGCAAAAAAAAAAAAAGAATAAATAAATTGAAAAATAAAAGATAAAAATGTGACAGGAAAATTTTTTTGTAAAAACTAGTGAAAATAAGGATAATGTTCGTTACATTCGTAAGGAACATCTTTTTAAGTACGGTCCCGGAGAACTTATACTCTAGATCCAAGTTTTTCTTGAGTCTAGAGTATAAATGTGAATGTCAACACAAGTTTTAATAAGTTGGGGGTTACGACATTTACCAAAATCCCTTAAATCACATGTAAACATTAACATAAGACTTACTTTAGGATGTTCCTGAAGAATTGACGAAGGGCTGGCGCGCGGCAGTAAAGTGCCGCCGTCAGCCCCTCGACCCGCGCTTAGCGGCATTTATATGCCGCTAAACGTATAACCGGTGGTCCCCTGCACACTCCTCAGGAGTGCGGCGGGTGCGCGCGCGCGTCCCCTGGTGGCCAATATGCAAATCGCCGTATATTTACGGCGATTCGCGCCCAGCTCCCCGACTGCCGCCGTGAAATGACGGCGCGCGGTCGGGAAGCAGTTAAGAAGTCCTTGTAGGATTTCATTCAGAATACAATTACAAATGTACACTAAATTCCCTAAAACCATTTACAGCATTGGGGGTTGAATAATTTTGAACACAACTGTAAGTGTAAATATGAGATCTGAGTTCTTTTTGAACCTAGATCTCATATTCAAGAGGCCCTGGCATGAATTTTTCTACAAGGAATGCTTACATTGCTTGTAATAGGAATAAAAGTGATCAAAAATGTTTTTTTAAAAGGACAGTGTAAAAATAGAAAATAAAAAGTTAAATAAATAAGAAAAAAAAAAAAACGTACATAAGTCGCGCCCACATATGAAAACAGTGTTAAAACCACACGTGAGGTATCGCCGCAATCATTAGAGCGAGAGCAATAATTCTAGTGCTAGACCTCCTCTAACTCAAAACTGGTAACTTGTAGACATTTTTAAACATCGCCGATAGAGATTTTTAAGTGCCAAAGTTTGTCGCCATTCCACAAGCGGGCGCAATTTTGAAGCATTGGGTATCAATTTACTCGGCGTAACATTATCTTTTGCAATATGGAAACAAATGCACTAATTTTACTGTTGTCTTAATTTTAATTAAAAAAAGTGAAATTTTTCCAAAAAAAAATTGCGCTTGTTAGACCGCTGTGCAAATACGGTGTGACATAAAGTATTGCAATGACCGCCATTTTATTCTCTAGGGTGTTAGAAATATATATATATAATATTTGGGGGTTTTAAGTCATTTTCTAGCAAAAAAAAATGTTTTTAACTTGTAAACACAGAGTGTAAAAAATAGGCACGGTCATTAAATGTTTAAATAAATGATTTGAATTACTGCACCATAAGAGTGTTCTTTCCTCTCCCTCTCTATATGGCAAAACTGGAGCTTTGAATACGCTATCTATCTATATATTGAATGGATGACAGCAGCGGTTTGGACTCAGACCTGTGATGTCATGTATGACATCTTGGATTTTCCCATATGCGTAATTTAACTCCCTGTAATAGGGGTTCAATTTAAGTCTGGTGAGCGCATAGTGCATGCGGGTGGAGAGGAACCTTTCCTATACTCACTGAGGACATTATTCACATGTGGGATCTATACATGGACTTCACAATTTTTATGTATGTTTTAGAATTCAAATGAAGATGTATTTGTTTATTCACTAAGGTGATTTATGATATAAGAGTGAGGTTCCTTTGTTTCTTTTCACGTTTTAATGTGAACCCAGTACTGACTTTGTTGGGTAGTGGAGGTATAGGATCCCAATGTCCTCCTTACCAACCGATGATGCCTTTGGTTGTTAGGACGCCTGTGTAATGGTACACAGTGAAAACCTGTGGCTTTTTGCAACTAAAAGGCAAGCTTGATACACCCGCTGGCTTGTTGGCAGTTTTTGGGCAATTTCTAGACATTTTGCCAAGGCACCCCTGAAGAAACCATAAGGCACCCCTGGGTGCTTGGACACCCTGGTTGAAAAAGGCTGGGTTAACGACATCTCAGAGCAATTCCAAAACTGCAGCTTGTTGGATGTTCCCGGCCTGCAGTGGCCCGGCCAAAAGTGGTCCGAGGAAGGAAAACTAGTGAACCGGTGGTGACAGGGTCATGGGTGGCCGAGGCTCAGTGATGCACATGAGGAGTGAAGGCTGACCCATGTAGTCTAATTATCTAGAAGAATTACTGTAGCTTAACCACATGCTGACCGCCTCCTGTAGCTTTACTGCTACAGGGTGGCCCCGTTGTGGAGAATCACATAAATATACATGATTTGTATTCCCAGGTAGGGGGCAGGCTGTCATTTGCTACAGCACAAGCCGATAAGCGGGTCCCGTCCAATGATTTATGGCCAGCACCCACTGATCGGTTGAACCAATGACAGAAGTCTGGTAACCAACACAGGGCTCTCTTCTGTCATTTGTTCAACTGATCAGGGGGTGCCGGCAATAAATCATTTCCGGGTAGGGGTCACGCTGTCATTTGCTACAGCACAAGCTGATCAGCAGGTCCCAGCCCATGATTTATGGCCGGCACCCGCTAATCAGTTGAGCGAATGACAGAAGAGACAAAAGAAGAGTCCCGTGTTGGCTCTCTACAGACAGTAGCGATGTGCTGTTTATTTCTCCCAGGGAGAAAAAAAACAGCACATTGCTTAGTAAAACAGCACACAGTACACAAACCAAACATTGTAAGGCACACAGTTAACCTTGATTGCCCCTAAATGTTAACCCCATCCCAGCCAGTGTCATTGGTACAGTGACAGTGTATAGTATTATCACTCATCACTGTATTAGTGTCACTAGTCAGTTTCCCCCCAGCATCAGCTAGTGTCAGATTGCCCACCGCACTATGGCAGTCCCATTATATGTCGCCATTACTAGCATAAAAAATAAATAAACAAATAAATATATATATGTATATATATATATATATATATATATATATATATATATACACACCATCATTTGTAGACGCTATAACTTTCACGCAAACCAATCAATATCCACGTATTGTGATTTTTTTTTACTTTCAATGATTTTTATTGAATACGATAGAAGATACAATAATGATCAAGATCAAGAAGACAAATACAAAAAGGCACATCTGTCTGTTAAAGGCATTTCCATGAGAAGAACATCAAAGGCACCAATTATATCCACATTGTAGTTGAGGGCAGACTCTACCAACTGCAAAGGTATTAAACTGTAGGTTTAGGTCAGAAGCACAGTAAATGCAATTAAGCTGAAACATGCATCTAAATCATAACAAAGAAAAAATATCATGGAAACAAGTGAGTATTGAATTTATTGGGATTTTTTATTGAACACATGTAGCAGAAAACATGTTGGCCTAAATGTACAGTATATGTTTTATAGCAGAATGTAAAAAATATCTTTTTTAATTTTTGGTCTTTTATCATTTACATATAATACAAAATTAAAAACCCAGTGGTAATCAAATACCACCAAAAGAAAGCTCTATTTGTGTGAAAAAAATGATATAATTGTCGTTTCGGTATATAACTGCGCAATTGGCAGTTAAAGTAACTCAGTGCTAAATAGCAAAAAAATGGCCTGGTCACGAAGGGGTAAATCTTCCAGAGCTGAAGTGGTTAAATTGTTGAAAAAGTTCATGCTGGTTCTGATAGAAAGGTGTCAGAACACACAGTGCATCGCAGTTTGTTGTGTATGGGGCTGCACAGTCTACAGCAAAAGCACCTACAATGGCCATGTGGCCTGGTCTGATGAATTCAAGAATGGTTTGAAGAACACAACAACAAGTTTGATGTGTTGACTTGGCCTCCATATCTCAATCCAACCGAGCATCTGTGGCATGTGCTGGAAAAATAAGCGCCATAGAGGCCCCACCTCACAACTTACAGGACTGAAAGGATCTGCTACTGATGGCTTGGTGCCAGGTGCAACAGCATACCTTCAGAGGTCTAGTGGAGTCCATGCCTCAACGGGTTTTGATGGTTGTTCATAATGTTATGGCTGATTGGTGTACATTTATACATATTTGCTGGTCTATATAAATGGATACGTATTTCTTAAAGAGACTTAGTTGCGTTGTCCTTTCAGAGCAAAAGGACACAATGGGGTTGATTGATTAAAATGCACTTCGCTAGTATACATGCTCCACTCCTTTAAAGAATAATTCCAGGTATGGATATTTTTATATAGTTACATAGGTCCAGCTTGTATGTCATACCTATGGAATCCCTCTAGAAGATGGAAATTACTGTAATAGACACCACTACTCCAGTGATCTCCGTGTGTTCTGGGTCTTGTGCTGAGTGACTGCCCTGCTGCATTGTGAACACAGGAGATCGGCCACTGGACTGGGGCAGAATTCAGAGATCGCATTTTTTCATTGGATGCAAAGCATTCTCTGATTGGATGGATATAGAGAGGAAGGAGCAATAGAGAATGCTTTGCATTTATTCAGAAAATACAAATAATTCTCTTAAAGCGGAGTTCCACCCAAAAGTGGAACTTCCGCTTTAAGCACTCCTCGCCCCCTTACATGCCACATTTGGCATGTAATTTTTTTGGGGGGTAGTGGGTACCCGCTTTTCAGAGGTAATTCCTGTCCCTCTTCCTCCTTCCGTCGCCTGGCCACCTAGGTGGCCCCTCCCTCCTGGCAATCTTCTGGGACATGTCACAGGTCCCAGAAGATTGCCTGGCCGGGTGCCCACACTAGGAATGGCGGGAGGAGGGGGGAGACGAGCGAGGCTTCAGGCGCAGCCATCGCTGGACCGGGAAACAGGTGAGTGTCTGTTTATTAAAAGTCAGCAGCTACACTTTTTGGAACTCCGCTTTAATGGCACCCATGCTGAACGGCTGATCTCCTGTATTTAAAATGCAGCGCTGTTCAACAGTCAGTGGAGATCACTGGAGTAGCAGTGTCTACTTCAGTGATTTTCAGCTTCCAGGGGCATCGGCCAGGTTTGGTAAATACTGTAGATAGATATCCAAGCTGGACCAATGTAAGTAGAAAAATATACCATGCCAACATATCAGCCCCAGAGTCTTTTTAAAGCCCACCCCAACCCACTTAGACTCACCTTTCCTTCTATCCTCCCCACTCCATTCATCTACTGTCCCAATCCCAAGAACAAATTCCAGTACTATTAGATGGTCAAGGGTATCATATATTTCCCTCCAAACCAATGGAGCCTGGACTAGATTAAAGCAATGTAACTACAATGATGTTAAAGATGAAGTAAACCCTGATGAGTTTTACTTCCTCTTTTGTTCCCTGCAAAGTAAAAGCATAATGGGCTAGTATGCATCACATACTAGCCCATTATGTGGCACTTACCTGCAAACAAAGCCCGCGCTGTCCCTGCTCCAGGTCGCATCCCATGTTTGCCCTTCTTCCTTCCGATGGCGCGGTCCCCAGCTCTGTGACATCACTCTATGAGCGCGGGAGCCGCCAGTCACGGCACTCGCTAGTGAAGAAACAGTACGGAGGGCCGTTTCTTCACAGCGCATGTGCTGATGCACAGTACAAAGTAAACATCTCCTAAACGGTGCAGGTTTAGGAGATATTTACAGTACCTATAGGTAAGCCTTATTATAGGCTTACCTATAGGTACATGTTACATTGTTAGGCTTACAACTACTTTAAAGTGGTTGTCAACTCTTGACAACCACTTTAGCCTACAGGTAAGCCTATAATAAGGCTTACCTGTAGGTTCCCTGCATATCTCCTAAACCTGCACGGTTTAGGAGATATACAGTGTCCTTCCCTGTGCCAATGACGTTGGGCACATGCGCAGTAAAGAAACGGCCTCCATGCCGTTACCTCACTGAGATAGTACCGCGATTGGCGGCTCCGGCGCGTGATGTCTGCGGCCCCGGAAGGAAGAGGGGGGGAAGATGGATGCTTCCTGGAGAAGGGACAGCGCAGGCTTCCAATGCAGGTAAGTCCCACATAATAGGCTAGTATGCGATGCATACTAGTATATTAGGCTTTTATATTGCAGGGTAATAACGAGGAACAAAGAGGAAGTAAAAGTCATCAGGGTTTACTTCCTCTTTAATACGGAGAGACAAGTTCATCTGCGTGCAAATTAATATATCATATACATACAGTTTCTCACAAAAGTGAGTACACCCCTCACATTTTTGTAAATATTTTATTCTATCTTTTCATGTGACAACACTGAAGAAATGACACTTTGCTACAATGTAAAGTAGTGAGTGTAAGGGGTGTACTCACTTTTGTGAGATACTGTACATCCACAAGTCCTATGTCCTGTGCCCTTATAAGATTAGGCTAGGCTCACATACAGTCTCCAGGTTCCGATTACTGTAAATATGGTACCACACTACCCACATATTAGAGGGGCACTGACAGCCACAGATTGCTCTGGAGTCTATGGCCAGCTTAAAGCAAACCAGCGATTTACCCGCAACAGGTAAAGCACTGGTTTTGCTTTGATTCCGGCAACCCAAAAGGCATATACTTTGCTTTCCTTTTCTTCCGTTAGCCTATTCAGTACCATGTATCAAAAGAATCACTTCCAGGTACTTCCAGATTTGGATGAGCAGGTGACTTACTCCTCGTGACAATGTTACGCCAATCAGCACAGAAAAGCCCATTGTCCTATGCAGTGGCGCAGGGCCGTCTTTAATGCAGGGCAAAAGGGGCAGCTGCCCCGGGCCCAGTCATTGTTGTGGGGCTCAAATGAGCTGCCCCTTGAGCCCGCACTGCCAGAAAATAGTTGAAAAGTGGTTGAAAAGGTTTGTCCAGGGTCCAATCAACATTAAAGAGGGTCACGCAGTAGCAGCCGCTTTATTTGGGGCGCTACCCCACAGCACAGAATAATTTTAGTGCTCATTCAACACCTCTGGAGGAGCTCAAGGGGGTTTAAACTGCTATAATATATCTTACAGGTGGGCACTGGCCATTACAAGAGCTATACACCAGAGTCCAGCTGTAAATAATTACAGTATGCCACAGTCGACTTGGAAAGAGCCTTATTAATGAGCTGGTTTCAGCTGCACATCTTCGCAGTAAATGTCAGTTAACAGCAGTCACAGTTTAGTACCTCTAGGTCAGTGTCTCGCTTTTACGCTATTCATGTGTTTTATGTCGTCTTTTTGATGTATGCCACTTCTAAGGGTTTGATCAAAGTGTGTTTGCTGTTATGCAGAGCCTCCAGCCCAGATAAATGCTTTTCAGGAGTCATAGTCTGATTTATTCCGCCACATCTGTCTCACAGTCTTAAAGCCCAAACACTGCTAATGAAGCACTTTATCCATCATGGCTGATAAGATAGTGTGTCATCACCTTTGCTTTGTGGCATAGAACAAGTCATGCTGCAAACATTCGTTAAAACCCTTTTCAGAGCCACACAGCCAGGAATGTTCACCTCCAAGGCCTTTTAAAAAGCAGGCAATTCAGGATAGACAATCTCACCCTGTGGGTTCTGAGGATCTGTATGAGTAGGAGGGCCTGCTGCAAGATACAAGGAACAATCTCTATTAACCTATGGCCGGCAGGCTCTAGCAATGAAAAGCATTGCTAATTTGTAGATTTGTTAATCTGTTAAAGTGTATCTAGAGCTAAAACATTTTGGATTCTATTGATAGAAAAATATTGCCTGTGTGTCACTTGAGAGATATCCCTTAAAAAGAGTCCCTGTCACCAGAGCATTCATTTCAACAACAATCTTCCCATGAGATTATGTTCAAAACAATAACCACCAAATTGGGGATTTTTTAGCTACTCTATTTTTGAGTATGTGAACAGTTTTATAAAATGTCAATTTATCTTTATTATTATTTTCTCATGTAAAAAAAAGATTTCCGTTAATACCATATTAACGCTGTTCCAATACATATTTGTGTTTTCCATTAGGCCAACCTTCATTAAACGGCGGACCATAGTCTGGACCTGGAACAAGTGATGCTCCTGTCTGGACCACCAGCCCGCCAATCTGCAGCGCTAGATTCCCACTGCACTACTGTCATTGGTTGCTAGGACCCACGGCGTCCTAGCAACCCTTTACGTCACTTTTGCACCTCTTCAGCATGCTTCTCTGCCCAACTCCTGCTCTCTGCAGCACGCTTCACAACTGAAATTCAAGGATGAGCACTCTGATGGGATACCTGCTCTCTAATGGGGACATCTGCTGTATGGAATTAGTGGGGACACTTTTTGTATAGGGTTGCACTCTAATGGGGACATCTGCTCTATGAGGGCACTCTGATGAAGACGCCCGCTCCATGGGGGCACTCTGATGGGGACACCTGCTCCATGGGGGTACTCTGATGGGGACACCTGCTGTACAGGGGCACTCTGATGGGGACACCTGCTCTATGGGGGCACACTTATGAGCACACCTGTTGTAATGGGGCACTCTGATGGGGACACCCGATATAAAGGGTCACTCTGATGGGGGAACCTGATTTATGAGGGCACTCGGTTGGGAACACATGATGTGCGAGGGCACTCTAATTGGGGAAACTGGCTAGAGGGGTGTAGGGCACTCTGAATGAATGACTGTCCAGAGGCCAATTGGGGAACCTGATGTAAAGGGGCACTCTGATGGGGGATAAATACTGTTGAAATGCTATGGAAATTGTACATCTCTCATTTTTTGATAGACTACAAACTTTATGAGTCATAATTCAATACCCCTGCATTAGGCTATACAGTACATCACATATCTTCTGACACAACTCGTTTCTCAGGCCCATAGACCTGCTTATTTAGGAGGAATACATGGGGTAGGTGTTTTGAACAAGAATAATAAAGTTATAACAATCTCATTAAATCTTTAAACTGGCATTAAGATCAGCAATCGCACCTCTTTTCACCAATGCATAGGCCAAAGAAAGGGGAGAAGAAGGAGACTAGAGGGGGCAAGAAGGGCCCCTTCAGGAGGGCAAGTGTGTTGGTATATCAATCCTTGAATGATATCCTTGTATCAACATCAACCAAAATAATCTATGGTTGTATACGATGGAATAAGAATATCCAATTAAATTAAAACCTGGGAACCATGTAGAAACAGGCCCCTTCCATAGATAATCTTGCGCTTGTCACCCCTCTGTCTCAAACAGCCCTGCCAATTGCCAGCAGAAATGCTACTGATTATATGATCATTCAATGTATTTTATGCATGTTATAACCTGTAAAAGCCTCCCTTGTGTAAACATCCAAAAACCTTGAGACTGGTGTTGGGTGCCGCCATCTTAGATGACCAGATTTGAATATGGTAGTATTCCCTTCACTCCTCCCCCACCTTCTACTTAACAGGAAGGTGAAAGTAGGAGCTCCACCAGCACAGACAGTAATTAGAGATCCCCAGAACAGAAAATTTCTTTGATGTGCAATTAGGGGGTCTGTGCTAGTGGAATTCTGGTGTGTAAATTCCTTAGCAAGTTTAAAGTCAAAGTTACTGCAAGTTTATAAAGGGTCTTTCTCTGAAAAGAAATACTCAGTCAGTCAAGCAGTTAACGCAGAATTACACTGCATTTGAGCACCACAAACCAAAAGCACTATTTCGTTAATTTATAATATTCAAAGAAAACTCGCCCATCCATCCATCCATGTCTCCATGCTTTATTTTGCTGAGAAATCACTTTGAACCACCACCCTCCCCCTAATATTTCTGCCAACTGTCCTTAGCTCAGGCATGTTGGTAGGAGGATGAACTTAGCTGAAAACCCCTCCTCCCCTCCTAAAGACTCCTGGGATGTATGACATCATTTGCCTAGGCCAGAAAACCAAGAAGTACCTGAAGAAAATCAAAAGAAGATAAAAAAAATGTTGACACAAGTAAATATGACATACTTTCTTGTCTATTTAATAATGGTAACAACATAAGAATTACCAATAGTCAATGTTGACTGAGAGAGTGAACTTCCACTTTAACGTGATATTAAAGTCTTGTTTTTTATTTAAGAAAAAACTAAATAAAAAAACAAACATGTCATTCCTGCTCTGTGCAGTGATTTTGCACAGAGCAACTCGAATCCTCCTCTTCTCGGGTCCCACGTCGGCACTCCTGGTCACTCCCTGCTGCGGCTCGGCCCCCCCTCCTGATTGACTCACTGGCTGTGATTGACAGTAGTGGGAGCTAATGGCAATGATACGCTGCACTGGTGGCCACTGATAGGCTGCACTGATGGGCAATGATATGCTGAACTGATGGGCAATGATTTGCTGCAGTGATGGGCACTGATGGGGCTGCACTGATGGCCACTGATAGGCTAAATTGATGGGCACTGATAGGCTGCAATGATGGGCATTGATACGCTGCACTGATGGCCACTGATGAGGCGGCACTGATGGGCACAGATGAGGCGGAACTGATAAGCTGCACTGATGGGCGCTGACGAGGCTGCAATGATGAGGCTGCACTAATGGGCACTGATGGGACTGTACTGATGGGCACTGATCGGCTGCACTGATGGGCACTAATAGGCTGCACTGATGGGCACTGATATGCTTTATGTTAATATTGTTAAAGTTGTTAATATTTACTTTTGTAACTAAATTCTGCATAAAATATTCAATAGTGTCATTTCATGAAATCATTTACTAGGGTGTATTTAGGGACAGACTTAGGGTCAGGGCCGGGTAGGGGTTAAAAACAGATTAGAAATTGCTAATCAGACAATGGCAGATTGATCCTTCTATTAAGCTGATGATTAAGCCCCTCCCCTTCATGACATTGTCAAAAAGGGACGGAGCGTGGGTGACCTTCAAATGATGCCCCCACCTGAAAAAAGTTCTGTGGACACCCATGCCTACCCCACTCCTCCTACCATTCTACCTGTAGTCTTATCATTCAGAAAGTGTTCTTCATACCCCTGCTTCATCACATTGCAATCAGCAGGTAGGCTGCATGGCACAAAAGTCATCAGGAAGAGGCTGCAATTCCACTAAGTTAAGCACCACTTGTTTTGTCTGCTATGAGAAAATTAAATTAAATATAAAACCTATTGACTTCAGTACATTTGCAACGATTCCTGGTTGACTTTTCGTTTAAGGAATTGCTGTTAGAACATTCCCTAAGCTCTGACTATGATGGCTGAACTGCATCTTTGCAAACTCAATTACTGCAGTGTGAAAGCAAACCGGTTTTATTCAATGTTATTGTACGCGTCAGGTGCTCTCCATCCAGTATTCGCTCACACTGAGGCTTTCACACTGCCAGCAAAATGGGCAGAGGTGTGAAAATATTGACTGTGGACCCTCTTGACTTATTCATTGTAGAGCATCTCCCGATGGTCCTGGCTGGCGGTGAGCGGAGCGATTTACTGAAAGCTTATTTCTGCAATCAATAGAAGTCGCACATTGCTGTTTCTCCCAATGAAACAAACGCTGTCACATTTCTCATAAAATGAACCCTACTGCAAATTTTATGTGTAACTAAATTCGAAAAATGGAAAGGCATTTCTAGTAAAATCCCATCTGCTCCTACGCGTGATAGCGATAAGTGAGGAATGTATTGTTATCTATTCTCTGGGCTTCCTTTCTGCCTACTGAAATCAGCTGTAATGATTTTGAAGAGGGTTTTACAAAAAGGAAATGTCGGTGAGAAACACAGTATGATAGGAGATAAGTAGAAAGTGGTTTCAAGAGAACCTGTCTACAGAGCATCCAGTATATACGGGAAGAAGGGACAGGTGCATACATAGATAGCACAAAGACAAGAGTACACAGATCTTGTGCAATAAAATAGGGAAATATTTATTAAAGTTGAGTTCCACACAAAACTGGAACTTCCACTCTTTGGATTCCTTCCCCCTCAGGTGTCACATTTGGCACCTTTCGGGGGGGGGGGGGGGATACCTGTCTATTTGTGTCCCCACATCCGGGAGACCAGGCTACGGTGAATTACGTCAGCAGCCCGGTCCCCCTCCTTCACCGCCGCCGGGTCAGTAAAAGAGCGGAGCGCGCTTTTCACATGCGCAGTAGGGGCCCCGGCCGTGAAGCTGAACGGCTACGCTGCAGGGTTCCCTTACCCGCAATGTCCGTGGCAGCACCTGACCAGCCGATCTGAAGATCGGCTGCTGGACTCCAGGACAAGTTAGTGTCCTAATGTTTGAAGTCAGCAGCTACTGTATGTGTAGCTGCCAACTTATAATTTTTAAAGTGGCGGCGGACCTCCGCTTTAAGAATAAAACAATGCTTTGAAGAGGTCAAAAACAGGGATCATGGCACGTTCATTAAGGAGAGGCTGACGGCGATCCTAGCAGATAAACTAGATAGATTCCAGCAGACATGGCAACCCTGGATGGATTATTTCCTGCTTTCTCAGATGACTTCCAGTTTTTTGGAACGGTTAGTTCTGCAGAATCCAGGCTAAAAACCCCTGGGGTACCCACTTTCCTTTTTCCCCCTTCTGCTCCTTTCTCTTTCTCCTTTTTCTGTGGTTGGCTTCTACCAACCCCCTCCCCTATTTTGGTAAGTTTTGAAAGGCTCCACCTGACCAGCACAGGCCGTGGCCATTTACCTAAATCCCCCCCCATTTTTTTTGGGGGGGGGGAGGGGCAGGCCTTCATCTTACATTCACATGATATCGGTGCTTCAATTAGCAGGTTACATGACATTGACCTGATTGTCGGGATGTTGCCTTAATGGTATACGTTGTGACATAACAATCTGTACGCTTCGGACGATTAGTCTGTTTTTGCTACTTGACGAGCTGTAAACCTTATTTACCCCGTGTCATATTGTGATATGTGAATGTTGCCGTAGCTACTCCATATTGGGGGAGCATTGATGTAGTCAAAGTACATAAAGTTTTTATATCTTCCGTATATGTTTTGCTGTATTGAAATCTTTTCTTATCTTTGTTGTACTGGAAAATTTTCAATAAAATTCTAGTATTAAAAAAAAAATAAAAAAAAATAAAATAAAAACGATGTTGCAACTCACAATTTCCCAGTTTGCACCAACACACATCAGGTCAGAGGAAGCCACGGAGATGCAGCCTGCATACTGTGGCCAGGACAGGAATCATACACTGCTGTCAATTCTTAGGACAGGTCTTGCTCCAGAAGTCTTCACCAGTGCATCCAAAGGCACAAGGAGCAGGAGCAGGACCTGGCAACACATTTCCAGGGGGGTTCCCTTACTTTCATCACTGCAGAACACAGTAATAATGAAGGGTTCTACAGGAGGATGCCAGTATCAGACACTGCCAGAAATGTGAAGTCAAATAATAATAAAAAGGTATGGCGCTAACTCAAATACAAACTACAGTCTTCACAGAATAAGCCAATCACCGTGATTAAGGGATAGGTGCAAGAGAGGTCATTCCTATAAGGCTACGTTTCCACTTGTGTGACTTCAAAGTTGCACGATTTAGAGTGTGACTTTGGAGTACATCTTTGAGTGCAGCTTTGATCCAACTTTACACTCGCTGGATCAAACTCGCATTAAAAGTTACATCAAAGTAGTGCAGGTACCTTTTCAAAGTCGCTGATTTTCAAAGTCGCATAGATGGGAAGGGATGCAGTTGAAATCAATGGGCTGTGACTTGTCATGCAACTTTGTGTCCAAAGTCGCATGACAAGTTGCACTAGTGGAAACGGAGCCTTAAAAATGCTCCACCGCAAACTGTGTGAGAGAAAGGCAAACTCACCAAAAACTTAAATTAAATGTGCCTTGTAACAATTCCAATCTCTTGATCATCAGCATAAATGGAGGAATTGGCTCTTAATCCCAGATGTGTCTCTTTACATGAATGCAACATTAAAGCTCGGGAGAAGCATAATGAAAATAATCATGAAATACATTTTATTTAAAGTTAAAATCCAAAAGTCAATATAAAATGCGCACTTACATTTATGGGCGCTGTAAGTCAGCACCAACATGTACAGCTTAGCAAGTGCGCTTCTCTCCAGGATGCGGCGTGCGTTCCAAAGCACTGGAGGTGGGAACCAGAAAACTGCAATTGACGTCAATACAGGCAGATGCGCAACCTCAATGCATTTCGTGATCAACACGTCCTCAGGAAGCTGCCAGAAATGTGTCTGATGTAAAGATCTTTTGGGCTGTGCATCTCTACAGCAGTAAGAAGATTCCAGGAACAGAACTACTACTAAAACTAACAGTCAGGTGGAGCAGTGCCTCAGATCTCACACTGCAGAAATACAGTTATGAGGCTGCAGGCACAGGAGTGCCTAGGCACCCTCACATACTAGGAAGTGCACTGCTATTTTTCAGACAAAAAGTAAATATTTCAGGGCACTTCTTAAATGCAGTTAACATATTTATATGTTCACTTTACCATAGCAAACCTTTACTTTTTTAATTTCAGATCCGCATTAATACATTTCTGTGACTTCAATTAGGCTTTAAAGCTAAACTCCAGTGAAGTATAAAAGACACAAATGAATGCACCTCTGTATTTATTAATAGATAACCTCATCTGTGCATTGCTCTTACTAGGTTATACTAACAGACTGGGTTGGTTAATCATGCATCACTAGTAAATGGGGAATTTCATGTAAATTTTTCTACTGAGCATTTTATTTCTTTTTATATATACGGACTGAGAGGTGAGGGTGCCTTCTGTGCAATGTAAACTATTTTAGATGTTTTTAAGGGTTAGGATTGTCTTTGTGTAATTTTTCACTTTTTCTTGAACTGGTTTTCAAATTATTATAAAATAATACAATTGTTTGTTACATTGCAGTGTGGCTTTGTTCTTGATTTAGTGTTCTGTATTCACTAATATATAATTTAAATATATGATTTAAATGCAACTACAGTAAGCACCTTGCCATCACCAATCCATCAGCATTTGGAGAGAGAGGAGCAGAACTGGGAGCCAATCAGATGCGCTGCATGTAATTTACTGTCAATTTAAAACAGTATTTTCTATTCTTTGTACAAATTTGTTTTGCTGTAATGCATTGTATACATCAGGAGTGCTTAATATTTTGAAGAGCAAGGGTCACTTAAGTGATTTGGTAACCAGTCATGGGCCACAAAGAACTATGGGGTTTTACTGCCCCCCCAAACCACATATGTAAATAGTCCCTACTGCCCTGAGCCCTTATAAGGCTGCTTTCACACTGATTAACTGCGGTTTACCCGTACCGCGGGTACAGTGCAGTGCACCTGCAGCATTCCTGTAGTTCCATGTAATGCCGGCTCCTATGCCAGGCTTAGTGCACTTGGTATCACTCTGCCTGCGACAGCTGTTGGCACTACAGAGGAAGCATTTGCTTATACAGATCTTACTCCTTCCTCCCTCCGCTTCCGGTGCCGGATCACTGCACTCTGATGCTCTGGGATGGTGAGTGGGCAGAGGCGGCTCTCTAATTAGGCAAATTAGGCGATCGCCTAAGGCCTCACACTCACAGGGGCCTCGAAACCGCCTAATTTGACACTGACACCAGCACCGAGACAGAATACTGACACTAGCACTTTAAAGCTCTTAATTATATGCAATTTATAAATTTAATTTTTTTTATCGCTTGAATTATTTTTCCCATTATGGGCATGAGTAGGGCCTCATGTCTAGGTTTTGCCTAAGGCCTCACAAAGCCTAGAGCCGCCTCTGTGAGTGGGTAAGCCCAGATTGTGACCCTGGGCATGTGCTTCCCTGGTCTGAGGTCATGGGCCACATCAGCACGCAGGCCACAGGTTAAGCAACCCTGGTCTAGACCAACACAAGCAATTACCCTTGCAGCGCAGGGATACCCTTTTTGTTTGCATGGAGTTGAGCTTTAAAGGAAAGGTGTTATTTTAATGTTTCAATTTAACGATACATTTCTGTAAAGCATTCTCTGAATGTTGCCCGTGTTGAACGGCCAACCTCCTGTGTTCACATTGCAACAAAGGACCTGAAAGCAAGTGGAGAAGCAGTGTGTACTTTAGTGATTTCCAGCTTCCAGGCGGATCGGCTAGGTATGGTATATGCATACTTGCATTGGTCCAAGCTGGATTTAAAATGTCCACACCTGGGATTCACCTTTAAGCTTTATAAATAGTGCAGTTTCCTGTAAAATGGTATTTTTTTTTGCATTGGTACATGTCATCCCTGGCAGTGCTGTGTCTCCCATGCAATTTGTTTGACAATCTATCGCATATTAAGCTTGAAAATGGCCAGAATTGATTTTAAGGGGCCATGTACACTGCACTACTTCTAGAGATGTTTAGCATTTTGTCTGTAGAAGCAACTAATGCTATCCTGTGCCCATGCACATTAGATCATTTAGAGCAGCTGTCACCAACCAGTGGTCCGTGGACCACTCAGGGTCCACGAGAAAATTTTGGTGGTCTCCAGGGGTGCTGCAATTTTTTTCAATGTTTTTGTCAATGCATGCTAACAGTCAATACAATCAGCGTGCATTGATATCCGATGCCTCCTCTGTAGTTCGGGCCCCTGTGAAGTCAGAGGGAGGGGCCAGGAGTAATGCAGAGAGCAGGAGATGAAGAAGGAGGGCACTCCCAATGGCAGCGCTGATCACAAACTGTGGGAGGGAGCATGGAGCTCGAGCTCATGGCTGGATAAGGAGGTGAGATCCAATGATGATTCTGTGTAAGGCAGCAGTGTGATGCAGAGTATGGGAGGGGAAGGAGGCAGAGAGCCGGAGCATTGTGTGTATACGGCAGCAGTATGATCCAGGGGTAGGAGGGCACAGAGCCGGAGCATTGTGTCTTTAAGGCAGCAGTATTATTCAGTGGTAGGAGGGCACAGAGCCGGAGCATTGTGTGTATAAGGCAGCAGTATGATTCAGTGGTAGGAGGGCACAGAGCCGGAGCATTGTGTGTATAAGGCAGCAGTATGATCCAGGGGTAGGAGGGCATAGACCCGGAGCATTGTGTGTATAAGGCAGCAGTATGATCCAGGGGTAGGTGGGTAGAGAGCCGGAGCATTGTGTGTATAAGGCAGCAGTATGATCCAGGGGCAGGAGGGCAGAGAGCCGGAGCATTGTGTATATAAGGCATCAGTATGATCTGGAGTAGGAGGGCAGAAAGCCGGAGCATTGTGTGTATAAGGCAGCAGTATGACCCAGGGTAAGAGGGCAAAGAGCATGAGCATTGTGTGTTTAAGGCAGCAGCATGATCCAGGGGTAGGAGGGCAGAGAGCAGGAGCATTGTGTGTATAAGGCAGCAGTATGATCCGGGGTAAGTAGGCACAGAGCCGGAGTATTGTGTGTATAAAGCAGCAGTATGATCCAGGTGTAGGGAGGCACAGAGCCGAATTATTGTATGTATAAGGCAGCAGTATGATCCAGGGGTAGGAGTGCACAGAGCTGGAGCATTTTGTGTATAAGGCAGCAGTATGATCTGGGGTAGGAGGGCAGAAAGCCGGAGCATTGTGTGTATAAGGCAACAGTATGACCCGGGGTAAGAGGGAAAAGAGCAGGAGCATTGTGTGTATAAGGCAGCAGTATGATCCAGGTGTAGGGAGGCACAGAGCCGAATTATTGTATGTATAAGGCAGCAGTATGATCCAGGGGTAGGAGTGCACAGAGCTGGAGCATTTTGTGTATAAGGCAGCAGTATGATCTGGGGTAGGAGGGCAGAAAGCCGGAGCATTGTGTGTATAAGGCAACAGTATGACCCGGGGTAAGAGGGAAAAGAGCAGGAGCATTGTGTGTATAAGGCAGCAGTATGATCCAGGTGTAGGGAGGCACAGAGCCGAATTATTGTATGTATAAGGCAGCAGTATGATCCAGGGGTAGGAGTGCACAGAGCTGGAGCATTTTGTGTATAAGGCAGCAGTATGATCTGGGGTAGGAGGGCAGAAAGCCGGAGCATTGTGTGTATAAGGCAACAGTATGACCCGGGGTAAGAGGGAAAAGAGCAGGAGCATTGTGTGTATAAGGCAGCAGCATAATCCAGGGGTAGGAGGGCAGAGAGCTGGAGCATTGTGTGTATAAGGCAGCAGTATGATCCAGGAGTAGGGAGGCACAAAGCAGGAGTATTGTGTGTATAAGGCAGCAGTATGATCCAAGGGTAGGCAGGCACAGAGCCGGAGCATTGTGTGTATAAGACAGCAGGGTGATCCAGGGGTAGGAGGGCAGAGAGCCGGTGTATTGTCTGTATAAGGCAGCAGTATGATCCGGGGTAGGAGGGCAGAGAACTGGAGCATTGTGTGTATAAAGCAGCAGTATGATCCAGGAGTAGGGGGCACAACGCAGGAGTATTGTGTGTATAAGGCAGCAGTATGATCCAAGGATAGGGAGGCACAGAGCCAGAGTATTGTGTGTATAAGGCAGCAGTATGATCCAGGGGTAAGGAGGCACAGAGCCGGAGCATTGTGTGTATAAGGCAGCAGTATGATCCAGGGGTAAGGAGGCACAGAGCCGGAGCATTGTGTGTATAAGACAGCAGGGTGATCCAGGGGTAGGAGGGCAGAGAGCCGGAGTATTGTGTGTATAAGGCATGTAAAATTTATGTTAGTGGTTCCTGGGATTCAAAATTGCAAATTTAGTAGTCTATGAGGTCCGAAAGGTTGGTGACCACTGGTTTAGAGGCATCTTTTAAGCTCAGTGTTTAGAGGCAGAAAATGAAACACTTCTGTTTTCATTTTCAAGAGCGGTTTTCTGGCAGAAAAAATGCTAAACTCTCCTAAAAGCTAGTACAAAACCACTCAAAATTAGCATTTTTTTCTGCCAAAAAGCACTGGCGTTTCTTTAAGCCAGTGTGCATGGAACCTACAAACTCAGCTCCCATTAATTTCAATGGGATTCAGATTAAAGTGTTACTAAACGCACAACAGTAAAATCAATCTGTATAGGCACGAAAGCATGCTTGTTATACTCACTCTGCATTGTGTAAAAAAGGCTGTTTGATTCTGTCTTCTATAATCCCCCCCCCCCCTCCCCCTTCTTCCACTGTCCCTAATCTATCTTCTGATAATAAAGAGCCCTTGGGGTCACTCTGCACATGTTCAGTTTGCTGTGTATTGCTAGAGATTTTTTTTTTTTCTTGGGAGGGTGCATGTCATCAGCACAGGGCCAATCAGCACTATCCAGATAGACGGTCATGGGTCCTGCAGCCCCATAGGACAGTCAGAGTAGAATGAAAACTCCTCCTACAAGCTTTAACCAGACACTGATAGAAGTCACAAGACTGCTATATACTGCTGATGAGAAAATGTAATTAGCAGTTTATATTTAATAAAATGACACCTCAAATCACGATGCGGGTCTGCTGCAATTGTCGGCCGATAAAGCATGCTGCAATCACGGCAACCTGCATTGTGGGACGAATGTCGCCCAAAAATAGTTCTGGAGCTACACTGGCCCGTCATGCGTCCCATAATGCGGGTTGCCGCGATTGCAACACACTTTATCGCCCGACAATTGCAGCAGATCTGCACCGCGTTTTGAGGTGTCATTCAAATGAATGGCACCTCAAATGCGAGTCCCACGTTTTGCCATTCACACATCGGCGCTGTCAAATCTGCCTGCGATTCCAAACGCTGTAATGTGAATGCAGCCTTAGGATCAAACGTCCTTGTTTTGCATTTCGTATTTTAGTACTTTTATTGCAAAACAAAATAAAAAGAATTTTCAAAAAAAAAAAAAAAAAGATCAAATTTCCTCTTCAATATTCCCCTGATCCCTAATGCTGATATAAGAGGAGGGAACAGTGAGCAAGGAGATGAGCTCCTCCTGCTGCTCCTTCACTGCTGAGCCAGCAGGCTGGGAGTGGAGAGAGGACATCATAGCAGGGGCGTAACTACAGGGGTTGCAATTGCAACTGTGCCCGTGTGCCTCCCTTGTACACTTGGATAGGAGGGAACCAACCTCCTAATTTTTCTCCTAATGCAGGAGATCGGTTCCTCTATATGCTGCCCCCGCCGCCCCTCCTATCCAGTTTACTTGTCTTCTGCTGTTCCCAGGGTCCCTGTGTGCTTCCCTGGTCCCCCCACAAAGCTGCTGTCTTCCCCCCTCCTCTCTCCTGCCAGCTGCTGTAGAAGATGTGTCATGATGGAGAGATGGGAACGGGTCAGTAAATTTGTCATTTACCGTCTCCTTCCTTTTCTGAATGGACAGAGTCAGTGATTGGTACCAATTGGTTCATTCATAACTGAAGCATAGTAAACTGTTTTTAATATACTTCTGTTTCTGAATGAGTGGGAGGCTCGGTGCACAGCTATTCATTTATTCGATGGGACTGTAATAAAGGGACCCACGACGGGAGTAAAGGGCCCCAGGATCAGTGGGAAGAGGGAAGGGCCCTGGCCAGGGGTCAGGGGGGCCCTTCATAATTTCCTCCACCGGGGCCCTGAAGGTTCTAATTATGCCTCTGCATCATAGCATTCCTCCTGCAGTCTACAATAGTAATGGATTGTGAACCCAGTCATCCTCCCAGCTGTATGACAGTCCCGGGTAAATCTCAGAACTGGATGAACAAAAAATACAGCTACACTGGTGCAAAAACAGCTTCCTTACATGTGATTCATCTGTACATTTAGATTGCCTGCAGTTCAGCTTTGAAGTCCTTCTTTCATGCAATGTACCTGTATTGTGTCCACCCCGTGTATAGTCTAATATCGTCTATGGAACAGCCTAATGCACTGTATGAGCAGCCGCACAGCCCGCCGCCAGCAGCCATACAGAAGCACTTTGCACTCCAAGCACGTGACTTTTTCAAGCTGCACATTAACTAAAAACGAACAAATTGCCTGCAGCATTCTCTTTATCCAAGAAACATTTTTAGCAATCTAAAACAAACTTCCCAGAGATGTCTAATCATTTTTTCCTGTTTCCTCCTTGGTCGGCCCACGGTACAGTTTATTTATCTGTTACTTTGATGAGTCCATTCACAAGCCGTATAACACAGTCTGATGTTCTCCCAAATGGGGTCTCTGCTAACCTTGGATGCGGGGATTGTTTAATGTTTCATTATCTTTGGATCACACACAGATACAGAAAGATGATTTCTCTGACAGCAAAGGACGGATCGAAAATGCAGAGATTCCCTAAAGGTAAATAAGACGAAGGTCTGAAGTTATGACCACCGAACAATCGTTCTGTACAAATATCGTAAAATGAACATACCCGGCTTTACGCACCAAGTAAAGATATACACTATATTGTCAAAAGTATTGGGACACCTGCCTTTACACGCACATGAACTTTAATGGCATCCCAGTTTTATTCCGTAGGGTTCAATATTGAGTTGGCCCACCCTTTGCAGCTATAACAGCTTCAACTCTTCTGGGAAGGCTGTCCACAAGGTTTAGGAGTGTCTATGGGAATGTTTCACCATTCTTCCAGAAGCGCATTTGTGAGGTCTGTAGGTCTAGGAAATACCTTGTAAACCTGTACGGTTTAGGAGATATCCCCTGTATCTGCATGTGCCAACGTCATTGGCACATGCGCACTGAAGAATTTACTGGCAGAAAAAAATGTTTTACTATCCAAAGTTAAAATAAAAAGGGCAGAAGATTTAATAGATAAAAAGTTGAAAAAAAAACGACTGAAGGGCCGCAATAAGAAATAAACTATGTAGTTCAAAGGACTACCTAAATGGACAACGACTGAATAGACTGTTGAGGTATTACTATTACATGTAGAACAAACTACAGGAAATTGTACAGAGAATGTACAGACTAACATGCGTCCACTTTTGGCCTCATTCATATAGGATGTACTATATCGTACTATGACATCCATGTGGGTGGGTGTCCTAAACTCAAACTGTGTTTGGACCCTCACACCTGCATGGATGTCTAATTGGGACACAGAAACTGTGTTTGTGCAGCCACAGTGTCCCAACTGAAATGAATGGGACTGCTTACACAGGGATGTGCAGAACACCTGTGCATCCCAATGCGGGTAAACACGGCCCTTGCACAGGTCTATGATATAGTAAGTCCTGTGTGAACAAGGCCTTAAAGCGAAACTAAACCCTCCTCTCCTTTTCAGCCAAGGAAGCTGCCACCTAAGCCTCTGTTTGATCTGCAATTGCCATGGTGCTGCACATGTGATCCGTTATGATACCAGCCATTTGATTGTTTGACAGTCTGGTTCAGAGCACAAGCAAATGTGACAGTTACTATTCCTTGCATCATGGAAATGTAACAGTTTTTTTAAAAACTTTAAATCGATGAGTTTAGTTCCACTTTAAAGGAGTTGTAAAGGCAGAAGGTGCATTCTATGCATTGAGATAAAAAACCTTCTGATCATAGCAGCCTGCCCAGCACCCCCCTAATTATTACCTGAGCCCCTTCTCTCTGCAGTGATGTCCACAAGTGTCTTAGTTGTCCCAGACACTCCTCCTAATTGGCTGAGACACAACAGCGGCGACATTGGCTCCCGCAGCTGTCCATCAAAGTCAGCCAGCCAATCAGGGGAGAGAGGGGTCGGGCTGTGTTCTCCGTGTCTGAATGGATGCACAGAGTTCTGACTTGGCTCGAGTGCCCCCATAGGAAGCTCCTGGCTAAGGGGGCACTCGTAGGAGGGAGGGGCCAGGAGAAGCGAACAGTGACTGATGAAGAGGAGGATCCAGCCTGCTCTGTGCAAATCCAGCTGCACAGAGGAGGTGAGTATAACATTCATGCTATTTAAAAAAAATCACTTTAAATTGGCCATAGATGGATTTTTTTTATTAACTAGCCAGCTGATCAAAAAAAACAATCAAATAGATTCCCCCATCCCCATATTTAAGGTGGATGGAGGATTCTCCCTGCTGCGCCTTTGCATTCTGACAGCAATGATTCCTCACCTGTCAGAATACACTGATCACTGGCTGCAGCGCTGCTTGAACTGAAATTTTCCAGCAGTCCCTTTTTTAGGCAGGTAGTGTTTAATGCTGCCCCGGCTGTGAAGTTAATTGCTAATTGTGTTTACCAGTTCATTTCCTGGCGGGCTTTCCTGGGCCTGACTCACTGGTTCTGTGCATCATAAAAAGGGACAGTAGTCTGTACCTAGGGGGAGCTAATGGAAATCTAAGGTTGTTGCCGGTTGCGTCCTGTTGGCCGGTTGAAGATGCTGAGGCTGGGATGTCAATCAATGCACATCTGCCCTGAAGACTCTGCTACACTCGGAAGGAGCTGCTGGGACTTGCAGTCCTTTCTGAAGTTACCATCCATGGACTCTGCCAAAAATTGACTTTTTCCTATGCAGGTATGCTGAGGCAGCCTCAAGTCTGACGTTAGAGACTAAAGATGTTAGGAAAAGACTGCACTCATTTTGGACTGTTGTCTGTATATGTCATCATGTTTATTTATTCAAGTAAAGGGTTTGAAACTTTGCCTCTGCCTGGTCGGAAGTTACTTAAGGAGTGCAATGCAAGTAACCAGGACACATATTTACAGCTAGGGTCACTATGTACATTGGGGTATGAAGATAACAGGACAAGGGTTAATACAGTGTGAAGAGGTTACAGAGGTTACCAAGGGTAATGGAGGTCTCTCTAGCAGCCGGTCATGAAGCGTGTACATGTGACAGGTGAGATAGCCTTTTGCAGCAAAGGAGAGGTTATCAGCACTCCTTCTGCAGTGATTCGTCTCCCATAGCAATGGGAGAAGATCTGTGCCACCCAGGCCCTCATCCTGTACACAGGTAGGTATGAGGAGGAGTTAATGAAGTGCACACATGTAGTATGCGCTAGGTGAACAGAGGGACCCCATACCTATACTGGGTAGCAGTAGGTAGCAGTGATACGCTGGACAGGTGGAGAGGGCAAGGGCTCTGTATGTCCCTCCTAAATGCACAAGTAACCGTGGTGAAGTTCAATACATTGGCTACATTAATCAGGTTTAATCACCTGTTCAAGTAAAGGTACCCCATGTATAAAGCAGTGACCCTGTTCTAAGTGCCTAGCATGGAGGATGTGACTACCACCCCTTGACCCCTGCCCTACATTTTCATAAGAAACCAATCGTTACATCGACTTCTTATGAACAGGGACAGCCATAGATGGATCGAAAATTAGTCTGGTCCCTGCTGAACCGCCAAAATTTGGATCCATCTATGGCCAGCTTTGAATTTACCAAAACCATGTAACGCAATGACCTACTGAAACCAATTATACAATCAGGCAGGCTTTGCACTAATTAGCAGTTGGTAGATCTAAGGCTGGGTTCACACTTGTCCGACAAACGGACCGACATTGTGAGCACAAGTCGCATGACGTCACCAAATCAATGTTTCCCTATGAGAGCCGTCTTAACTGGTCCGACACAAGTCGGTCCGGCTTTGACAAAGGTTCCTGTACTACTTTGTTCCGACTTTGGTCCTACTTCAGCCCATTGAATATCACTGAAGTCGGATCCTTGTTTTAACCATCTGACTTGTGACATCCGACTTGGTGATTGCAGCAGAAGTAAAGGGAATTTATCTCACACTGGGATTGTTTTGATTGGTCAAAAGACAAGTCACTATCTCAAAGTCAGAGTAAAATCTTATCTTGTCCATTCAAGTCGATGGAAGTAGGACCAAAGTAGGACCGATGTTGCAGGGCAAAGTAGGATCAAAAGTCTGACCGTTTTTGTGTTGGATAGTGTGAACCCAGCCAAAAGGAGATAACAAAATCAGATTGTTACGTGTATGATCAGTTCAAGATATGGTCTCCAACTCCTAGTCAACGCCAGCTACATGTGACTCTATCCTTTCATACATCACGCCAGTACCTAGATTGTTGCTACCATTTCCATCAAGTTGCCGCAATCTAAAAGTTTCAAAAAGCTTCCCTTGCTTCGGTGTAGGCCAAAGAAACCAACAGATAACATGAGAAGCTAAAACCATCTGCCAGTAATCTTTAAGAAAACTTAAGACGCAATCCAGAATCATCTCATCTTTACATTCTAAGACGACGGTGAATCATAACGGAAAGACGGCAGGGACGTACCTTTGGCAGAGTTGGCTCCAGGCGGCTTTGCTGGTATGTGTGCCGCCTGCACCTGCTGTTGCTTCTTAACAAGACTCCCCTCGCTGCCAGCCCTGAGAATCTTCTCCCCTAAGCTGATTTTTCTTGACCGGCTGTTGAAATCTTCAATCCTGCTCACAGGCAGCTTAGACGTTATGTTAGCTGACAAGGGCCTGGCCAAACGTGACGGCTTGGACATGGTGAGCGCGGGGCTGGGAAAATTCCCACAAAGCCAGGCAGGAGGTGAGATCCTCAGTTAGCCATAGTGGCCAAGCGGTGCAGAAGAGACAGCGATCCAGGCTCTACCTCTGTGCTGCTGGGAAGTGCAGGGAAGGAATCTGTAGCCAGAGAGAAGGGAACAGGCGGTGAATGGGCAGACAAGCACTTTATCAGACCTGTGGAATGTAAATGTGCCCTGAGTTCAGGATTATGACTCCTCTGCAGCGGGCAGGGAACAGATGCTGAGTGCTGTGTGCCGGAGTTCTCTGACTGCAGGAAAGAGGCTGCTGCAAGCTCAGACTAGAAATGACCATCGTTAAACCGAAACAAGAATGTGCCAGTGCCCAACCCACCCAGGTAAACTTGTGCACACAATGCAGATGGAATCCACCGCGAATTCCAGATGTTCCATTGATTTGCAGTAAATCACTGAGCGTCTCTATACCCCGCGCCGCCTTCACAGGGAAATGTGCAGCGCCGCTTCGTTCATAATTCAGAAGTCAGCACGCTTATGGGTTTATAATGTAAGGCAATGTGCAAAACGATGTAACCCACAGCGACCAATCAGAAATCTTCTTTCAGCGATTTGACTTCTAAAATCTGATAAATTGTTCAGAGTTACACTGCCTTCCTAAAGAAGTTAGTTATTTAATATTACAGGTATTTATAGAGCGCCAACAATTTACGCAGATCTGTACATACACATTGTACATTCACATCAGTCACTGCCCTCAAGGAGCTTAAGTCTAAGGTCTCCCATCTCACATACATGTACTAGATCAATTTTACCTACTGCAAGCACAAGGAGAACATGCAAACTCCATGCAGATAAAGCAGTATTGAACCCAAAAGCAAACATTTATTATAATGCAGCTTACCAATTCTTAGACGTAGTGGCTGCATTAGTTTCCTTTTTTAGGCTCCATGCACACTGAAGCTGATAAACGACCTTTTATGGTCGTTTGGGCATTTTTTTTTAACAGCCCAAAAACGCCCCTTTATGTTATCCTATGTGTCCATGCACACATGGACGTTTATTGTTGTTTAACAGCAGTGGCGGTTTTGGGCTGTTTTCTAAACGCCCTGAATTGGCATCCAGGAGTCATTTTTCTGACCACAAAAAAAGCTGGATGCCCGCCAGCGCTTTTTGTAGTCAATGGAAGCTAATGTAGTTAAAAAACAAAACGCTCAAAAACGCTGATAAACGCTGCTTACAAAATGCTGCTTAACCACTTGCCGACCGCCGATCGGCATTTGACGGCGGCAAAGTGGCTCTTTAAGGCAAATCGCCGTCATCTGACGGCGGCTGCCAGATCGCGCACAGTGAGCGCGCGCCGCCGGAGGCGCGCCCGCGCGCTCACTGTGTCCGGGGAGGGACAGGGAGCGGGTGCGGCGGAGTCGATCTCCGCCGGCCACCCGCGATGCCCCCCCCAGAGTGAAAGAACGGAGGTCCGTGTAAGTAAACACAGACCTCCGTTCTGTGTGAGGGGGAAGGGCTGTGATCACAGCCTTCCTCTACACGGAAGGTGTTATCGCTTCCCTTCTCCTGTTAGGGCAGTCCCCCCACAGTTAGAACACGCCCAGGGAACACAGTTAACCCTTAGAGCGCCCCCCTGCAGGTTAACCCCTTCACTGCCAATGGCATTTACACAGTAATCAGTGCCAAAAGTGTCAAAATGTTCCGACATATCCGCCCCAATATCGCAGTACCGCTAAAAATCGCAGATCGCCGCCATTACTAGTAAAAAATAAAAAAAAAATAAAAACCCCAAAAATGAATTCTCATCATCCGTAAACGCGACCACTTTTGCGCAAACCAATCAATAAATGCCGATTGCGATTTTTTTTATCACAAATATGAGGAAGAATATAAATCGGCCAAAACCAATTAAAAAAAATGTTTTTTTATATTTTTTTTTTGGATTTGTATTTTAGCAAAAAGTAAGAAATTTGGGTTTTTTTGCAAAATTGTCGCTCTTCTTTTGTTTATAGCGGCGATCAGAAATGACGCAGAGAAGATCAAATACCACCAAAAGAAAGCTCTATTTGTGGGAAAAAAAGGACGCAAATTCCGTTTGGGTACAACGTCGCACGACCGCGCAATTGTCAGTTAAAGCAACGCAGCGCCGAATCGCAAAAAGGGCTCCGGTCCTAAAGTGTGAAATCCTTGCGGGGCTGAAGTGGTTAAAGAACGTTTTCTAAGCAGCGTCTCCTGCCACTAAAATCCGACACCCAGAGAGCCCAGAGAGTGCCCAGTGTGCATGGAGCCTTCAGCTTTCTTTCTTCTATTTTTATCTGGAGATCTGGAAAGTAAGTCTGCTGTTTTCCTCAAGCTTAAAGTGATTCTTTTTATTGGAAAAAAACAAGACTTTACAAACATGTTATACTTACCTGCTCTGTGCAGTGGATTTCCACAGAGCAGCCCGGAGCCTCCTCTTCTCGGGTCCCTCTTCTGTGCTCCTGTCCTCTCCCTCTTGTTGGGTGTTCCCCACAGCCAGCTGCTTGCTATGGGGGCACCCGAGCCGAGTCAAAGCTCCCTGTGTCCATTCAGAAATGGAGCCCGGACCCGGTCTCACCCCCTCTCTCCCGATTGGCTAGCTGACTTTGATTGACAGCAGCGGCAGCCAATGGCACTGCTGCTGTGTCTCAGCTAATCAGGAGGGAGAATCTCAGACAGCTGAGACGCTCGTGGACATCGCTGGACAGAGAGGGACCTCAGGTAAGTATTAGGGGACTGAGGGGGGCTGCTGCACACAGAAGACTTTTTATTTTAATGCATAGAATGCATTAACCACTTCTGGACCGTCTGCCGTCATTATATGGCCGTCCTTTGAAATGGAGTACCATTGTTATGATAGCAGATAGCTACTATAACCCCAGTATTTTTGTTTTTTAAACCGGAGATTCTGTTTCAGATAAAAGTGGTCTCTGCAGTGGATTCACCGTGAGATCACTTTTATCGGCGGCGGGAGAGGTGCCCACCCCCCTCCCGCTATTTTCCCGTCCTCTACGCTGCTTACTGGACCCGCCGGTACCAGCGGAGACAATTGCGTCTGCTCCCCCCTGCACTGCCGCCCACTCGGGTTCCATAGCATTGACTGGCGGAAGCGACGTCAAACATCACTTCCGCCCATAGCTCTTAAAGGGGACTTTTTTGTGTCATTATTATTATTATTATTATTTTTTATTGCATTTTAGTGTAAATGTGAGATTTGAGGTCTTTTTGACCCCAGATCTCATATTTAAGAGGTCCTGGTATGCCTTTTTCTATTACAAGGAATGTTTACATTTCTTGTAATAGCAATAAAAGTGAACACATTTTTTTTAAAAAAAAGGACAGTGTAAAAATAAAAAGTAAAAAGTAAAATAAATAAGAAAAAAAAAAAATTAAAGCGCCTCGTCCCGCCGAGCTCACGCGCAGAAGCGAACACACACGCAAGTCCCACCTGCATATGAAAACGGTGTTCAAACCACACATGTGAGGTATCGCCGCAATCGTTATAGTGAAAGCAATAATTCTAGCACTAGACCTCCTCTGTAACACAAAACTGGTAGCCTGTAGGAATTTTTAAACGTCGCCGATGGAGATTTTTAGGTGCCAAAGAAAGTTTGTCGCCATTCTACGAGGGTGCAATTTTGAAGCATGACATGTTGGGCATCAATTTACTCAGCGTAACATTAACTTTTAAAATATGGAAAAAAATTGGGCTAACTTTACTGTTGTCTTATTTTTTAACTCAAAAAAGTGTTTTTTTTTTTTTCCAAAAAAAATAGTGCTTGTAAGACCGCTGCACAAATACCGTATGACATAAAGTATTGCAACGACCGCCATTTTATTCTCTAGGGTGTTAGAATAAATATATAATGTTTGGGGGTTCTAAGTAAATTTATTAGCAAAAAAACCCTTAATTTAACTAGTAAGCACCGACTCTCAAAAAGAGGCTTGGTCTGGAAGTGGTTAAGATAAAAAAAACCTTCTGCCTTTACAACCCCTTTAAGCTCTCCAGCAGAATGCATCTGTTTACATGGATGAGACAAACCTCTTAAAGGGTAACTCCACTTTTGTGGGGAAGAAAATAGCAAATAAAGAAAAAAAATCATATAGCAAACAATTGCGATACGAGTCATATTGTAATTGAATGTTATTAAAAATGACTTTTCCTTTTCAATCTGCAGCTCTGTAATTTTCGGTAAAATACAATATGGCTACCTGGAAGTGTTCTGCACACAGAATGTATACAGAACGCCCCCCAGAAACATAATTTCCTGCTTGTGTGATTGGTTCACTGATTTTCCCATAAGTCTGCTCTAAGATACAGATTTCAGGCATCTCCTGCAACAAAAATGTCATTTTTGGTGAGATACCCCCAATAGGAAATCACGTCTAAAGGGATGCAGACCCTACAACTTTCCTCATTAGAGCCCGGCAGGTGCAGCAGCTAGTTTTTTTTTTTATATTATACTTACATGCTCTGTGTAATGGTTTTGCACAAAGCAGCCCCAATCCTACTCTTCTGGGGTTCCCAAGCCACTGCTCTGCATGTCAATTCACACACAGAACCGCGGCTCGGCCCGCTCCCCTCTCTCCTCATTGGCTCACTGGTATGGAACCCTTGCACCAAATTCATAAAAGGTGTGCAATCGTTCCATTGCAAAGTTTGTGCAAAACATGTGACAAATTACTAAAGTTTTTATTTGTATCACTGGTCTAATATTTTGCTATGGCTGCGGCAAATTCATGAATAAATATGCCATACTAAGAGATAAGAGAATTGGACGTAAATAATACTGATGTCGCTAGAAAAGCTATTGCTACGTGCTGGAAAAAAAAAAATCGGATCCGCCATCCATCGTGTTCAGGAAAAAGCTGGTAAATTCCAGTCTGCCATTATATTAGGATACTTACGAGAACAGAGGTTGTGCTAAAAGGTTTACGAATGTCTGGGCAATGTGGCTGGATAATCCCTCGACTGCTGCGCCTTCTGCCCCCCAACCTCCTCCTCTGATGTGATTGAGCAATTACATACTCAGGAATCCTCCTCGTACCCCCTTAGGCTGGGAACTAGAAAGGATGTAGCTTATTCTTTCTGCTTGACTTCTTTTATTGCAGTATAAGAGCCAGTTTTATTTGTTGTCTATTGGTTGTCAATGGTATGATTGTAATTGTTTAACAAGTTGGCCCTCCCTGCTTGGTGTGAGCCACTCGGATTCTGTATCAATCTATCACTAAAACTCAATTGAAAAGATTTATCAAAGTAAAAAAAAAAAAACGTCATGTTGGAGGAATTTATAGAGATGCACCGATACACTGGCTGCCAAAAATTGCCAAAAATTACCAGGCGAAAATAGGATATATTGCCGTTTTGCCGATAGAACAAACAAAAAGGTGTCGGCATGCTGCGTTCTATTGACTTTAATGGAAAAACACCCCCTATTGATTTCAATGCAAAATCCCATCCCACTGACTTCAATGCAAACAAGCCCCCTACTGACTTCAGTTCAAAATTGCGTCCCATTGACTTCAATGCAAAATCGCATCCACTTTACTTCAATGCAAAAACGCCAGCCACATAAATTATATTTCAAACTTTTTTAAAACTGCCCATTTTGGTTTTGGTTTTCAACCAAGTGCATCCTAAATTTTCTGTTTTGGCACAGAATTTTCATTTCGGTGCACCACTATTAATTTATGGCAATTCTGGCAAATCTTTGTGACAAATTCATGTACATGTTTCTGACAGATACACAAGGGCTCATTCACACAAACTTAGGTCTCTGAAGAACTATTGACAGGCAGTGATGTGTATCGCCTCCTCGCCTCCTGCTTTAACTCCTTGATCGCCGTACTAGCACGCCGCAAACACGTGCATTAATGGAGAACCATGTAACCACATGGGTGGAACTTTGAGTGAGGTCTAGATCCGACAAGGAACAGTACCACCATCCCTAGACAATAATCATAGGAGAAGGGTTTGGGACTTTGAGTGAGGCCTGACGTCTTACGATATATTTGGTAAAAAAAGGGTAACGTTTTATTGTATAAACAATACGACAATAAAAACAACACAGGGTGCATCGCCCGTCAGGACGCCTGGGGGTGAGGGCGGTGCATCTGACTGCAGATCGACGTCACGCCCCACAGCTGGATATGCGGCATCTAGTAGATGCCATTCTCTGACACGTGTGTCTCCATCTGGCGTTTGCATTGAGGAGATTGGCTACCACACTGCGGGGCAACCAATGGCCGCCCGAGTGTTGGGCCACTCCTCTCCCTTAGACGCTTACGTGACGTTGGGGGCGGTTGCACGGCTCCACGCCAGCACAAAAGAGCTTCTCGTCTCTTTTCTGTCCTCCGCCTCCTGCGTCTAAGTACTCCCAGTCCTTTCTTCCCAGGACCTCCACTTCCTTATGGTAGGTCCCCTAATGGTGGTGGGCTCTGGGTGGTATCACCATTCACCGTCACTCTTCCGACGGTCGTCTGCACTGCCATGTCTCCTTTGTATACTCTGTATACATCTAGCTCTGTCACCCCTATTGGTCTGCACCATCCATGACCTTCACCTCTTCACTATTCCCACCCTACTTCTTTCTCATGTGGTTAGCACTCCTGCTCCGCCACTTCTTTGCATCCTTGGTTGTCACCCTACCTAAAGCTTCTCGCTTTGTGCTGTTTTGTAGGATATGGGATTTCGCCTCCTCAACTCCCGGGATGACGTGATACCGAGCCCCCCGCCGCCGCTCCATCGGGCTGTGCAGGTGGTTGTTCTAGGTACCGTGGGTGTTATGGTAGGTGCTTCCATTGTTACATTTTCCTCCCCTGCCCTATGGTATAACAATAACCTTCATGGTTATACAATTTGTATAATTTTACAGATATAATCTGATGCACGTTCCATTGGCTCCTGACGAGTGGCATTGGCCACGAAACGCGTAGAGCCCTTCATTGACGTGAACACTGCATCTACCTCTCATTCAATCCCACTGTATTTCTTTACTGGTTAAACCATGTCGGGGGTATATGATCAGTCACATTATTTTGTACAATTTAGTGCATGTGGAATATCGATGCACTCTGTATTGTTTTTATTGTCGTATTGTTTATACAATAAAACTTTACCCTTTTTTTACCAAATACATTGTTAGCCATCAAGCTTCACTCAAAGAACCAAACCCTTCCCGCTATGATTGTCAGCACAAGTCTCACCGATGGCGTACAGTAGAGCCAAAACAACTAATCGATTAATCGACAACTAATCAATTAATCGACTAATCAATGACTATTTTCATAATCGATTAATCAGCCAGCCGATTAGTTGGCCTGTATACAGAATTCATTATTTGCTTACATATCAGGAAATACAATGCAGCACACATATAGCTCAGTATACCGTCCATGCATGTCAGTATACACAGTGCAGCACACATATAGCTCAGTACACCGTCCATGCATGTCTGTATACACAGTGCAGCGCACATATAGCTCAGTACACCGTCCATGCATGTCAGTATACACAGTGCAGCACACATATAGCTCAGTACACCGTCCATGCATGTCAGTATACACAGTGCAGCACACATATAGCTCAGTATACCGTCCATGCATGTCAGTATACACAGTGCAGCGCACATATAGCTCAGTATACCGTCCATGCATGTCTGTATACACAGTGCAGCGCACATATAGCTCAGTACACCAGGCATACAGGTAAGTAAATGCCTGAGAACTTGTGAATGTGCGAGGAGCAATGCCTCATGGGACATATAGTCCTGGGCAGGAAGTGAGTGGATCTAAAGGCAGAAGGTTTTTTTACCTTGCTATAGGGGCATTCTATACTATACTATAATTTGCAGCTTGCTATTGGGACACTCTGAAGGCAGGAGAAGCCAGAAGTGTCAGTGGGGGACCCCAGAAGGAGAGAATTAAGGCTGCTCTGTGCAAAACAATTACAGAGCAGGTAAGTATAGCACGTTCGTTGCTTAAAAAAAAAATATTTGCTTTAAAGACTCAGGTAAGATCAGCATCTGAACCCAGAGAAGGTGGAGACTGATAGAATGGAGGTAATATAAGGAATTACAATTACATTTAAAGTAAACTTTACCAGTAATGTGCATTATATATAAAATGATGATATCCATGAAAAAAAAATACATTTTTTTAAGACCTTATTTTTGTATAGCCTGCATATAATAAATTACAGTTCTGTCTGAAAAACTGCAAAATGGTCTTTATTTTTTTTTTTTATAAAAAATGTGATCTCTGAGTCTGATGATATTTACCAGATTCAACCTCTAATAGTATATACAGTAAATCTCTTCTGTCTGTTATTCTCAGTGAATTAGAGATGTTGCTCCCTAATCATACAGTTATTTTTATTCACCACTGCATATTTATCCAACTGTCCATCCAGAGCTTCTGGTTTATAGACATATGTAAGAGAAAATTGCCTTTTTTTAAAAAAAAACTTTTCATATTAACTAAATTATACACCAATTTTTTTTAAGGTTATTATCCGATTAATCTAAACAATAATCGGCCAACTAATCGATTATGAAAATAATCCTTAGTTGCAGCCCTAGCGTACAGGCAGGCTGTGCTCCCAAGTAGAATACAAAGAAGAAAACTGACCACACTAGGATGGATGTGCAATGAAGCAATACAAAGAGAACTGGATACTTTTTATACAAGTACATGGTACAGCAAGAAAATATTAGGAATATACAATGTTGGGGTGACAAACGCTTTAATAATATAAATTGTGAGTGTCCTCTCTCCTTATGTAACTTATCTATTGGAGGAGAGTTTTTGTCCCTGTACCCAGAGGGATCGGGGCTTCTTGTCATAGAAACCGTCACTGGAGTTCTGGATACAATCTACCCATGGGAGGAGAGCTGCCTGTCTTAAAATCATAAAGCAATTGTAACCTCTATAAAACATGGCTGGCTATCTGGTGAGTGCACATTTTTCTTTTTGGTGACGGAATCTTCATAAGTGGATTAATATACAGGCACTGATGTGGACAAGAAGGCCTGGCTCACAGTCTCTGCTCTAATTCATACCAAAGGTGTTCTGTCGGGTCAGGACTCTGTGCAGGCCAGTCAAGTTCTTCCACCCTAAACTCGCTCATCCATGTCTTTATGGACCTTGCTTTGTGCTCTGGTGTGCAGTCATGTCGGAACAGGAAGGGGCCATCCCAAAACTGTTCCCACAAAGTTGGGAGCATGAAATTGTCCAATTTGTCTTGGTATGCTGACGCCTTAAGAGTTCCCTTCAATGGAACTAAGGGACCAAACCCAACCCCTGAAAAACAACCCCACACCATAATCCCCCCTCCACCAAATGATTTGGACCAGTGCACAAAGCAAGCCTTCTCGTCCAACATCAGTGCCTAGCCTCACAAACTTCTGGAACAATGGTCAAACATTCCCATATACACATTCCTAAACCTTGTGGACAGCCTTCCCAGAAGAGTTGAAGCTGTTATAGCTGCTAAGGGTGGGCCAACTCAGTATTGAACCCTATGGACAAAGACTGAGATGCCATTAACCACTTCCTGACCGTGTACTGTACATGTACGGCGGCAGTGTGGCGCTGTCTCGCAAATTGCCGTATATAAGCGGTGATCCGCGTGTGCACAGTTAGCAGGCGGGAGTGTGCCGGCGTGCTCGCCGCACTCTGGAGGAGTGTGCTCGTGCGGATCCGATGTCCGCCAGCAAGCCGCGATGACCTGCCAGAGAGAAAGAACAGGGAAACACCGATGTAAACATGGCGGTTCCCCGTTCTGTCAGGCGGCATGTAAGAGATCTACTGATCCCGGTTACTGGGATCAGTTGGATCTCTTATGCTCCAGGTAGCCCAGCCCCCTCACAGTTAGAACACGCCCAGGGAACACAGTTCCCTGTATGTTAACCTCTTCACTGCCAATGTCATTGGTCCCAAAAAAGTGTCAAAAATGTCCAACATGTCCGCCCCAATATCAAAGTCCCGATAAAAATCGCAGATCGCCATCATTACCTGTAAAAAAAAAAAAATGTAAAAACGGCAGAAATGAATTCTCATGGTTTGTAAACGCAGCACAACTTTTGCGCAAACCAATGAATAAATGCCGATTGCGATTTTTTTAAACAAAACTATGAGGAAGAATATAAATCAGCCAAAACCGATGAATACATTTTTTTATATTTTTTTTTGATTTGTAGTATAACAAAAAGTAAGAAATATTGTTTTTTTTGCAAAATTGTTGCTCTTTTTTTGTTTATAGCGGTGATCAGAAATGACGCAGAGGGGATCAAATACCACCAAAAGAAAGCTCTATTTGCGGGAAAAAAAGGACGCAAATTTTGTTTGGGTACAACGTCGCACAACCGCGCAACAGTCAGTTAAAGTGACGCAGTGCCGAAACGCAAAAAGTGCTCTGGTCCTACAGTGGGAATTCCTTCCGGGGTGAAGTGGTGCGTGTAAAGGCAGGCATCCCAATACTTTTGACAATATGGTGTGTATGCATATATATAAAATCCACAAAAAGCCTGTTTGACCTCTTTGCTTTTGGGGGCAATAAATCTGATAAGTAGGAGCGTTGTCACTAGTTGGAGCCACACATTTATATCAGGACCGTATAAATTGTTATTCCTTAGTCTGGAGCTTACAGATGTATATTAGTAGCCTCACTCCTGGCGCTGCAAATGTGTGTCATTAATTCAGAGAAATGATGGTCTTTTTGGGTTATGCCAATCCTGGGATGCAGTGGAGATGATCTGGGGATGCAAACGTAAACCTGGAGGTGCCATCTCCATGGATGGGGGGGTCATTGGTGTGCACAGTCTATTGCATTAGGGTGTGCAGTTCAGAGCACAAAGACACATGCATGTATATCAGCAGTGGATGGTGTGAGTAGAGCAGAGGTGGGTGCCAATAGGGCAGTGAACAGTGTCAGTAGGTTTCATTTTTTTTTTTATTTTTTTACAATATTATTTTTTATTATTTTCTTAAGAGTCTTTTGGGGGCTTTGGTGAAATGAGAAGGGTCTAAACAGAGAGAAAGGGACTGAGGACAGAGCTACCCCTGTCCCTTTCTCTGCAGCCTCAGCTGCACTGGACAGTGAACAAATGGGAAGTGCTCTGTGCTGAGCTGCTTCCTGTTCATTCGCAAACTGAAGTATAGAAAACATAGTTCAGTTAAGAATGAACACATCAATCAGTACAGATCACTCACTGTGTTCGTTCATTCATCCATCCTGAAAAATCCTCCGCAGCAGCCGGTGGGAGAGGAGATGGGGAAGCTGGCAGCACCGCAGAGGGGAGACAGGGGGCGCCAGGAAGCAGGGGGAATCAGCACCATACAGGGAAATTAGATTGTGCCCAGGAACACCCGACACACCCTGTGAGCACGCCTATAGGGGGTCACTGTGAAAGGCTACAGCTTCCCTTTAAGACTACGTTTATTATGACTTTATTTCTTTTTTTGCAGTGTAGTAAAACTGAGCACACGGGAGTTTGTCTGACTGGTGCACTTGGCTTCCAGAGACAACAAAAGACGAGTAATTTAGTTGTCGCTTCTCTGCACTTCAACTGCCATTCCTATCAGCCAATTTCCTTCAAGCCTCCAGAAGTCTAAATATTGAGAAGTAAATTCCATGAAATGTAATTCACATGTAAACAGTGAATAGTCAGACATAATCCTCGCACATCCAATAGGTGAACAACATTTCCTATCTACAAACACAGATACACAGGTAGTGCGCGGGGAGTCGCTGTGCATCGCATTACTGCCTGGGTAACCTCCTTGTCCATGTGCTGGACTTCTGTTTAATGCAATCCCTAGGTAAAGGACATTGGTTGTCAATCCAGAAGATAGGGAATTTACTCCTCCTGAACAATCGCACTGTTCTGCTGAATTTTAACTAATAATGCCCACTCAGTATCATTGTCTGCTATGAAATATTTTCACATTTCCACTGTTGCTAACATTTAATTAAAACACATGTGGGCAATTTTGGACTAATGAAGTTGTAGCATGTGTGGTATATCCAGGTCAGATATTGCCTTGGTGTACAGTAGGGGTGGGCAAGAGGGACAGCTGCCCTGGGCGCTGTGATATCATGTGAGGTGGAGGGGGGCACTGCGAGGATATTAGTGTGGGGGGATTTGTGTTGAAAGGAGGAATTTGGGGGGCAGCAGGGGGTAAGAATTGTTTTAGGAGTGGTGATTTAGGGGGATTTGCATTGGGAGGAGGGATGGGGGGGGGGGGGGAGGAGATAATTTTGCTAGGAGGGGGGATATGGGGGCTTTGTGCTAGGAGAGGTAATAGGTTGGGGGAGGGGGACTGTGCTAGGAGGGGTCATTTTTTTTTTGGGGGGGGGTTGTGCTATTAAGGGTGATGGGTATCCATGCTAGGAGGGTGATGGTTGGGGAGATTTTGTGCTGGGAGGGGGGTGTATGTGTACTCAGAGGGGGAATTTTTGAGGGGGGGGCATTTGTGCTAGGGGAATGTAGGGGACAAGGGACAAGGATTTGTGCTTGGGGGGGTTCATCAGGGGGACAGATTTGTACTGTCCTCATTTATTTTTTTTTGGGGGGGGGGGTTGGAGGGTGGGATTTTTGCTGACACATAATGCTCATACATCTTGGGGAAGAATAGTGGGGTGCAGTTTGGCATGTTCGCCCTCGGCTCTAGATGACCTTGTCCCGGCACTGCCTGTGCATATAGACAGCAGAGGTAAAGAGGCGTATTCCCCTATTAGGGCTCATTTACACTGTTTGCGGTAACCTGTGTTTTTCTGCATGGGATAAACACTGATTATTGCTAGGCCACATAGAATAAAAAACCTGTGCATTTTTCCGCACTGCACTGCATGGCAGCACAACATACCACATCACTGTGCAGTGACATGGATGAAGTATCACTCGGTAATATTTCAAAAAAACAGGAAAAAATGAAAAGAAGTACGGTGTACTGAAACATGTATCTCACTGCTGCCTGCTGGAGCCAGCACTGTGCTAGCCTGCACCGTAAAATACCTTAGGGCTCACGATAAAGAAAGTAAATTTCTGGAAGTACAAAAAAGAAGGTTTCAGCCCGTTATCGATCCAGCAATGTGCATGAGAGCATTGGAGAGAGAGGCAGCAGCGAGAGCCATTGGCTCCTGCTGCTGTCAACTACAGCCAGTGAAGAGGGCGCAGGGAGCAGGGCTGAGCCACGCTCTGTATGTCAATGGACGCACAGAGCTGGCTCTGGAGTGAGCACACATGTACGAGTGCCCCTATAGCAAGTGGCTTGCAATGGGGGCACTTTGCGGGAGGAGGAGCCAGGAGCACTGGCAGAGGACCCCGAGAAGAGGAGGATCGGGCCTGCTCTGTGCAAAACCATTGCACAGAGCATGTAAGTAGAACACATTTGTTGTTTAAAAAAAACCAAAACAACAATTTTACCTTTTTAGCAGTTAGTCAAAATTGTTTCCGAGAGTAGGTACTTTTTTCCAAAATATCTATAAGTCATGTTATACATAGGTATAGATGGTAAGTAGTAGGGTTGTACCAATACTAGCTCAAATGCTCCCGATGCCTGTTCCGATACCTGGACACTCTGGGATGACCGGAGGAGGGGGGGGGGCTTAGTAGCACAGAGGAGGACACAGGGGGGGGGATACAGGGACACTCAGGGATGATCGGTGCAGCGGTGGGGGAAATTACAATCACCGATCTCCCCTCCGCGGTATTCAGCTGCTTTATTGAAAGCCACACAGGAAGAGTGTCCCTGTATCCTCCTCTGTGTTCCCCTCTGTGCTACTCCGGGCCCCCCCTCCTCCTCCGGTCCCCCGTGTCCACCTCTGTGTTCTCCTCCAGTCCCTCCCCCCTCCAGCCCCCCCCCCCTCTGGTCCCGATCTGTCCTCCTCTGGTCCCCCCCCCCCCCCTCCTCCAATCCCCTCTGTCCTTCTCCGGTTCTCCCTTTGTCCTGGGATTGTTCAGGATGGAGAGCAGAGGAATGAGCAGGTAAATCTGTCATTTACCGGCTCCTTCCTTTTCTGAATAGACAGAGTCAGTGACTCCGTCCATTCATAGCTGAGCATTGTAAACTGTGTGTTACGATGTCTCAGTTTATGAATGGAGAGTAGCCGCTGTCTCCTCTTCATTCATCTTCAGTGCAGCTGAGGAAGGGACTGGGGAATCTCTATCCTCAGCCCCTTTCCCCTGTCTCAAAGGGGAGATGTTGTGTTTAGACCCCTGACATCTCACCAAAGCCCCC
>BLSH010166049.1:337232-355244 GCA_018402905.1 Glandirana rugosa
ATATATTTAGGACATATCATTATTATTTTTATTATTAGTAAGTGTCACAGGACGTCGTAAGACCTAACCACCTGAACTACTTAGAAAAGTTGAAAAAAAGGAGGACAATGGCATTGTCCACCCCCCCCCCCCCAAAAGAAAGCATTGTAAAAAACTATAAATTGTAAAAAATAATAAAAAACAGTCAACGCCTCATCATCGCCACCTATCAATGCCCATCAGTGCTGCATATTAATGGCACTCACATGACATTAAAAAAAGTATCGCTAATCGGTATCGGCGAGTACTTGAAAAAAAGTATCGGTACTTGTACTCGGTCTTAAAAGAGTGGTATCAGGACAACCCTATTAAGTAGTTCCTTGACATGTTTCATAATAAACCTCATCAGGAGGAAAAAAAGTTGAAAAGATTCATCAAGTCCACCAATCCAGAATGCTGCAGGACACTGTGAATGATTATTATTTTTATTATTACTATACAGGATTTATATAGCGCCAGCAGTTTGCACAGCACTTTACAATGTAGAGAGGGGACAGCACAATTACAATACAGTTTAATACAGAAGGGACAGGAGGGCCCTGCTCATGGAGCTTACATTCTAAAGAGAGGAGGAGGTGGTAAAAAAGGTAATAGCTGTGGGGATGATCTGATGGAGGGGACTCAGGAACAGTTCTTAGGTGGGTGTGGGATAAGCTTCCCTGAATAAGTGAGTTTTCAGGGATCGCCTAAAGGTGGACAGGGTAGGGGCTGACTAGACATACCGGGGCAGGGAGTTCCAGAGGATGGGAGAGGCTCTGGAGAAGTCCTGGTGGCGAGCATGGGAGGAGGTAACAAGGGAGCCAGAGAGCAGGAGGTGTTGGGAGGAGCGGAGAGGACGATTTGGGGGGAATCTGCAGATGAGGGTGGTCATGTTGCTGGGATCAACATGAGTCATAAACAGCAACACATGGTCACCGGGGGGGCGCAGGGAAAGAATACAAAGAACACGCCAGCTTTGCAATACAAACGAAAAAAAAAGTCAGAGTCAGGTGGTAGGTGTGGACGAGGAACCCATGGCTAACCCAAAGGGATTTACAAAAGACTTTGTCAGTGAGGGTTCCCTGAAGGAATACACAGTGATATAGTAACAAGATCATTTAGCCTCAGGAAAAAGCCAAAAGCTGGGTAGTACCCTCACATGTTCTCACGTCCATCGGCTGGGCCCAGGCATGCCGCTCCCCTGGCAGATGATGCTCCCCTATGCTCCAGCAGTAGACTGTTCCTCTGCATCCTAATGTCCTAAGCAGGGCCAGAGACCCTGCATTGCACTTGATGACATCTGAGAGCATGCGACCACCAGAGCATGGAGAAGAAAAGGCTGCAGGGACTGATCTAGCAGCCAGGAGGCAACCTGCAGGAGCAGAGGATCAGGTAAGTAAAAGTGATTTCCCCATCCCACAGAGATAAATGTGCATTTAACTCTTGTAGTGCGGAGGCAGCCCCACCTGAAATGCCATTTTTACTTTCCCTAAAGTTCAGCTTTAGCCAGCATTTAATGCACACAAAAATATATTTAAATATACAGTATCTCACAAAACTGAGTACACCCCTCACATTTTTGTAAATATTTTATTCTATCTTTTCATGTGACAACACTGAAGAAATTACACTTTTCTACAATGTAAAGTAGTGAGTGTACAGCTTGTATAACAGTGAAAATTTGCAGTCCCCTCAAAATAACTCAACAAACTGGCAACAAAAGTGAGTACACCCCTAAGTGAAAATTACCCAATTGGGCCCAATTAGCCATTTTCCCTCCCAGTGTCATGTGACTCGTTAGTGTTACAAGGTCCCAGGTGTGAATGGGCAGATGGTGTGTTAAATTTGGTGTTATTGCTCTCACTCTCTCATACTGGTCACTGGAAGTTTAACATGGCACCTCATGGCAAAGAACTCTCTGAGGATCTGAAAAAAAGAATTGTTGCTCTACATAAAGATGGACCAGGTTATAAGAAGATTGCCAAGACTCTGGAATTGAGCTGCATCACAGTGGCCAAGACCATACAGTGGTTTAACAGGACAGGTTCCTCTCAGAACAGGCCTCGCCATGATCGACCAAAGAAGTTGAGTGCACATGCTCAGCGTCATATCCAGAGGTTGTCTTTGGGAAATAGACATATGAGTGCTGCCAGCATTGCTGCAGAGGTTGAAGGGGTCAGCCTGTCAGTGCTCAGACCATACGCTGCACACTGCATCAAATTGGTCTGCATTGCCTTGCTAAAGAAGCTGAGGGTAAAGGTGATGGACTGGCCAAGCATGTCTCCAGACCTAAACCCTATTGCTGTGGGGCATCCTCAAATGGAAGGAGCGCAAGATCTCTAACATCCACCAGCTCTGTGATGTCGTCATGGAGGAGTGGAAGAGAACTCAAGTGGCAACCTGTGAAGCTCTGGTGAACTCCATGCTCAAGAGGGTTAAGGCAGTGCTGGAAAATATTGGTGGCCACACAAAATATTGACACTTTGGGCCCAATTTGGACATTTTCACTTAGGGGTGTACTCACTTTTGTTGCCAGCGGTTTAGACATTAATGGCTGTGTGTTGAGTTATTTTGATGGAACAGCAAATTTACAAGCTGTACACTCACTACTTTACATTGTAGCAAAGTGTCATTTCTTCAGTGTTGTCACATGAAAAGATAGAATAAAATATTTACAAAAATGTGAGGGGTGCACTGAGTTTTGTGAGATACTGTATATAACCCAGAATACCCAAATAAAATGTATGTCCCCCCCCCCCCCCCACAAATAGAGCTTTCTTTTGGTTGTATTTGATCACCACTGAGTTTTTTTTATTTTTTTGCGCTATAAACAAAAAAAAGACCGACAATTTTAAGAAGAAAAAAATATATATATATATATATATTTTTTTTTTTACTTCTCAAAATTGTCGGTCTTTTTTTGTTTATAGCGCAAAAATAATATCCAATAAAAAAATTTAAAAAAATAAAATGTCTTAAAAAATGTATTCGGCTACATGTTTTTGGCAACAAAAATCCCAGTAAGCGTATATAGATTTTCTTTAGGAGAACATTATAGCATCTACAAACTATGGGATATATATATACTGGAATTTTTTATTATGTATTTTTTTTTTTTGTTATTAGTAATGGCGGCGATCAGCGACTTATAGTGGGACTGCGATATTGCGGCAGACAATGGACACTAACTGACACTTTGCAGGAACCAGTGACACTCATGCAGTGATCAGTGCTAAAAATATGCGCTGTCACTGTACTAATGCCACTGGCTGGGAAGGGGTTGAACATCTATGGTGATCAAAGCATTAGATTCTTGTCCCTGCTAAGCAGGAACACAGAATCCATCCCTTCCCCCCTGTCAGAACAGTGATCTGCCCTTATATAAGCAGATCACCGTTCTGTGTTTTTTGCAGAAGATCAGCGGGTGCCGAAGAACATCGAGTGGCCATCGCCCGCAGATCAGCTTCTGCTATGAAAATTCACAACAGAAGCGTTGCACCAGTGGTGAGCGCACTCCCTGCAGGCAGAAATGCCAAATCATGTATATATACGTGATCCCGTGCCAAGCTGCCGCTCTGTAGCGTAAAACTGCTATAGGGCGGTCAGCAAGTGGTAAAATATTTCTAAAAGGATGCAGACACTGCAACTTTCCTCGTTAGAACACTAAAAGCACACAAGGTGATTAAAGTGAGTGTAGACATTTTCATTCAGGAATCAGGTTTAAAGTGGAGTTCCACCCAAAAGTGGAACTTCCACTTTAAGGGAAGGTGACCCCCTGACATGCCACAATTGGCATGTCTTTTTTTGGGTGTTTTCACTGGGTCCCAGGTCCCACTTCCTCTCCTGGCACCACGGAGCCGGAAGAAAGTTCCCCTTCCCTCCCTGCCACCCGGCGATCTTCTGGGACATGTCACAGGTCCCAGAAGATACATTCACAGGGTGCAGCTCGCACACTTGTGATGCCGGTGCTGCACAGAGGATGGGGAGAAGAGCGATGCTGCGGGCGGCCGCATCGCTGGAGCCTGGGACAGGTGAGTGTCCAATTATTAAAAGTCAGCAGCTACACTTTTTGTAGCTGCTGACTTTTAACGGGGTGGAACTCAGCCAAGGGAGTGGGTGGCTCACTCACAACTTTGCCCAAGAACACAGCCATGAATAAAGAATGGTACAAAAACGTCCTATGAGAGCAACTTCTCCCAACCATCCAAGAACAGTTTGGTGAAGAACATTGCCTTTGCCAGCATGATGGTGCACCTTGTCATAAAGCAAAAGTGATAGCTAAGTGGCTTAGGGAACAAAACATCAACATTTTGGGTTCATGGCCAGGAAACTGCCCAGACCTTAATCCCATTGGGAACTTGTGGTCAATCCTGAAGAGATGGGTGAACAAAAAACCCCACAAATCCTGACAAACTCCAAGCATTGATTATGCAAGAATGGATTGCCATCAGTCAGGATGTGGCGCAGAAGTGGATTGACAGCATGCAAGGGCGAATTGTAGGGGTCTTGAAAAAGAAGGGTCAACCCTGCAAATATTGACTCTTTGCATAAACTTAAAGAGGAAGTACACCCAGATGGGGTTTACTTCCTCTACATTCCCCTCAGGGCTGGTGCAGGGATTTTTGGCACCCTCGGCGAAACCTCATTTTGCCGTCCCAATTTGGCTCCGCCCTTGACTCCACCCCATTTGCCCTGTCCATGTGTATGATGGAGGTGGCGGAGGTTGGAGATTTTTGCAGTGCCTCTCTACCTATTTCTTTAGCCGTGGTCCACAGTCCTGCACCTGTGCCTCTGGACCCGGCCTAAAGTCAAAAAATGGCAGCACCAGCTCGCTTCATCATGTCAGTCATGGTCCGCAGGTATATGGACAGGCTGGGGTAGTATATGGACAGGCTGGATATGGACAGGCTGGGGTAGTACATGGACAGGCTGGGGTAGTATATGGACAGGCTGGGGTAGTATACGGACAGGCTGGGGTAGTATACGGACATGGGCTTGGTGCCCTGGGCATCAGTGCGCCCTAGGCGGCCGCCTACTCCGCCTAGTGGTAGAGCCGGCCCTGATTCCCCTGCAAAGTAGATGCATAATGGGCTACTATGCACTGCATAGTAGCCCATTATGTGCCACTTACCTGCAAATGAAGCCTGCGATGTCCAGCACTGTCCCCTGTGCTGGCGGCGTCCATCTTCAGCCCCTCTTCCTTCCGGGGCCGTGATCTCCGGCTCTGTGACTGGCCGGAGTCGCGTGACGTCACTCCCGCGCATGGAGGCCGTTTCTTCACTGCGCATGTGCTGAAATGACATTGACAATGCTAGTAGACTGCATATCTCCTGAACCGTTTGGGAGATATGCAGGGCACCTACAGGTAAGCCTTATTATAGGCTTACCCGTAGGTTAAAGTGGTTGTCACGAGTTGACAACCACTTTAATGTAATTGTCAATAAAAGTCTTTGACACTTATGAAATGCTTGTAATTATTCTTCAGTATACCATAGTAACATCTGACAAAAAGATCTAAAAACACACTGAAGCAGCAGACTTTGTGAAAATGAATATTGTGTCATTCTCAAAACTTTTGGCCATGACTGTAGGTATGCTTAGTTAGAAATGGGAATGGTTGCTTCAGGTTTAGCTACCGATCAGACTATGACAAATCTGCCACACTTTTCATTGTAAGCACTGCATTGAGGTCTTATGGACAACCAGCTTTCCAGTAATCCTGCTTTTAAAGTTAGCTCTACTTCAGACATCTCCCGGCGAAAGTAATTATTCCTTTGAGAGCGCACGGTCCGCTACTACTTTCATCACAGAAATTCAATTAGAAGAGTATTGCTCCCTCCTTTAAAAACTCAACGGTGCTGCGTAGTGCTAATTACAAGTCAAGAGCCTCAACTGCAATGATAATAAAGGACAGAATTGCATTAAAAATCAGATCTAGAATTAATTATGATGCTACGTTTTGGAGCCAGCTTCACAAAAACTGGAGATTTATAAATACTTCCCCCTGGAATGGTATTCCTGTAACACTACCTGGAAGTTGCCTTACAGATTCTTCAGCGTCAGCCGACCAGGAAGTGAGAAGAAAAAGTATTTTTGTGGCATTAATCATAACATACAGTAATACACGACTATAACGAGAAAAAAACATGATAGACGTTATTAGCCTTGGTTGTTTTCATTTTCAAGCATGTTGCACCAAAATAACATCTGCAATCTGATTGGCTACTGTGGGCAATACAGGCAGCTTTTCTTTTAGACGTTCCCATGCATGATGATGATTGCCTTGCAGGTTTTTTTTTTTTAAAAGCCAGCTATGAAACAGACATTTTTTTAAGCCCAGTGTAGCACCCTCTAGCTGGATGCTAGTGTACATAGTTGTTAGTGTAGGAAAATGTGGCCTGGCTAAGAACCAGGCCTGGGCTGAGTGACTCAGGGAGGCTGAAAGAATAAGCAAGCAGCGCCTCTGGTAACTCCCCCTGCTCTCTGGAACTTCGGAGAAGCTTCCAGAAGTAGAGGGTGGAGTCTAGGAGGAGCTGCTTGGAGTACTGACGAGGGCCTCAGCCAATCCCCAGCAAAATGGGCTGACAGGGGACAGGCACATCTTAAATACTCTTGGGTCAGGCCAGCAGGGGCAGTCGGGTGGAAGATGGAGGAGTGCTGAGGAGGCTGTCGGTGGACCTTGAGGATGCCCCCTAGTCTGGGGGGGGGGGGGTGACCTCGGGCCTGGGGCTTGGGTGCTGGAGCGACCCTCTACAACACACAGAGGAAATCCTCCCTGGAGGCACGGGAGCAAGGAGAGGACAGCGGGAGAGAGTCAGCATGTCTAGGTGTTCTCCAGAAGAGTCAGCCGGGTGGGCTGGTGAGTGTTCAGTCTGGGAAGACTGTGGAGAAAGAGTGTCAGTCTGGGAGGACTGTGGAGGGCTAGTGAAAGGGACAGCTGCAGCCAGGCACGTGCTGGAATCAGTAGCCACAGGGATGTAAGCTGGACACTGGACTTTGCTACACAACTAAGGAGCCCGGGGTCCCTGCCTGTAAAGGGCTATTGCTAAAAATCGAAGTGCTTTGCGTCAGATTAACCATCAGTGTGCCAGCTGGAGTTTGGAAAGCAAGCTAGTGCTGGAGGAAGATAAGGAGTGTATATAGACTGTACATAGGAGAAGTTGTCCCTGAAGTTGTTTGAAGTCAAGTGGGCATCCCATAATCTTCCCAATCCCTATCCACGTTTTATCCCCTCAATAAAATAAAACAAAGTGCTGGACTGTTTTCTAACTCTGGGAGATTGTGAAAATTCTGTGTGCCTGGCTGTGCAGGGTGGGGAATCCCATTTCACTTGCTGTTCCTATGTGGGGTGCACTACACCAGTGTGCATAGAGTCTTACAGCAACATTATTTTCTGATTGTGTAGGAGACCTAAAAATGTGATTGGAGACACATAACATGAGCCTGCTAAAGATCAGTGGCATTTCAGCCCCTTTGCAGTTCAATGCTTCTACATCCAGGCAGTAAGGACTGCAGGATTCAGGGGGCCGCACAAGTCCCAATCATTGTGCAGATTGGGTTCCAGAGAGACATAACTGCCTATACAGAAGAATGACTGATACTAAGGTCAGCCAACATAGTTCTTCTCCTAAGTAGCGTGCTGCCAGGTTGCTTGGGGCCTTATAGAATGGATCAATAATGCAGTTTATAAGATCTTGCAACAAACAAATCTGCTTCAACTTGTTGTGCAAAGCCTGGTACACATGGGCCGTATATCGTCTGGTATCGGACGGTTCAGATGCTGGGTGACATTCGGCCTGTGTGCACACCAGCCTGTCTGACAGAAGCCAGCCGAACAGCCAGCTTCTGTCAAATGGGCATGCTGGAAAACCAGAATCTGATCGCCATCCGATCAGATGGGGCAGCCAAAGGCTGTGAGAGCTGACCTGTGTGTTCTGGCGGGAGGGCAGTGCCCATCAAAACACAATCAATAGCTCAGCGGGGAGATCACTGTATTAACCTCTCAAGCTGCTCAGTTTTTTTTTTTCTCTTTCAGCCCGCTGGGTTGAATGAGACTGGTGCAGCTCACGTTTGTGTGGGCGCAGCAGCCCATTCATTTGAATGAACTGCTGTACCTGCGGGAAACGCAGGGGAAAAGTCCCTGACCCTTTTATAAAAACACAGCTGCATGGAACCGCAGAGTGCTGCACACCTGAAACCGTGGCCCCACCTGCACATCTACTAAAGAGCACTGCGGCCACTTGCGGGTCGGGAAACAAGTGCAATTTACATTGCCAGACTCATAATAGTAAAAGTATGAACCTATCAGCGCAATCAATATTCGTATAGCCGCAGAACACTGTAGGCAAAATGATCAAATCCCATGTAGTAAATCATAAAAACAAATAGTGCAGCGCTAAAAATAGAACTGTATAGATCACAAAATGTTCATAAGCGATGACAGCCAGTCTAGTGCAGGTATTCAATAAAGTGCTTCTGTGCCATTCCACCACCACAAGAGATACCAGCCGCACACCTCACCGCCATGACCCTTATTATGAGGGTCACAGAACACTTGTTAAATATGAACCGCTGATGTCATGAGCTGCTGTCAATAATTACTCACATAAAAGGCAGTGTGACCCAGTGCTCAGACACTCCATTCAATAAGACTCCCATGGAGACAGCGTTGGTCGCGGGTGACGTCACTTCCTACTCCGGACGCGTTGCGTTCCAAACACCGGAACTTCGTCAGCGGAACACGCTTTTTTACTGAGCACTGGGTAACAGTGCCTTTTATGTGAGTACCTTGATCTTAATAAAGCAAAGTGGTTATTGCAAAACGGAGAGCACTATATATGTTCTTTCTTTTCATGTTTAAACGGTTATATTGCATTGGGAAGATTCTGGATTCCTCAGACACTACAGTCCTTACTGGATACAAGGAGGATTATTGACAGCAGCTCATAACATCAGCGGTTCATATTTAACAAGCGTTCTGTGACCCTCGTAATAAGGGTCATGGCGGTGAGGTGTGCGGCTGGTATCTCTTGTGGTGGTGGAATGGCACAGAAGCACTTTATTGAATACCTGCACTAGACTGGCGGTCATCGCTTATGAACATTTTGTGATCTATACAGTGCTATTTTTAGCGCTGCACTATTTGTTTTTAAGACTCATAATAGTGTGAACCTAGCCTAAATCCTCGTATACACGGTGCGACGGTCGTACAACCGGACGTCCAAAATCGTATGTTGGCTGTTGTGTCTCGCGTTCTGACGTGCACTAAGCGACCGTACGACCAAGCCTAACGTAGTGACGTACTACGAGCATGTAAAGAGGAAGTTCAGGTGAATGTGATTTGTGAATTAGGAACGTTGGTTTACACGAACGGACGCTTCCGGGTGTTCCTGACTTCTGAGCATGCGTGTTTTGCATGTACAGCTTGTTGGACCAACTTCTCTGTACACATGATACAACGATCATACGACGCCTTGTTGTACAGTACAAGTTTACTAGTCTGCTCATCCAACTTCTGTTGTACGAATGTCGCATGTATGCGTACTAACGGTCGGATGATCGTACAGCAAGCTGTTGTACCACCGTTGGACTGTGTGTACGTGCCTTTAGAATGATCTCTTTTCTGTAGTGAACAAGATCTGTGACATCATTATTCTTCCATAAGATTACAGTTCACATTTATGCAGTTTGCTTTTGATCCGTTTCTGCAGTGCATTTTGCAGACATGTTTTTGACAGGTTTTTCACCCTTTTTTATGAGTTTTTATGCTTTTTATTTGGCCAATTTGTTGTTGGGCAGATTAAAAAACACATCAAAAACACGACAAAAACGCACTACATGCTTTTCTGCAGGGTCTCCAAAAAGCACAGTTTTGCTTTTTAAAAAGTCCCCGACCCTTTCTAAAAACGCAGTGGCTGAAAAAAGCACAGATGTGAATGTGTTTCATAGGAAACCATGTTAAATGGACTGTAGTGCGTTTCTGCAAAAAGTACCAAAAAAACGCATAGGTGTGAACCAGGCAGTATGAAATGAAGAAAAGGAAAAGATTTCACATATTGCAATGTTTATGAGGGCCTGTTAAATAAACATAAACCTCGGTGTAAGACCTTATCTTCTACTTAACTAATAGTCACATTAATGTTCTTCTATAAAAACTGAATTTACTTTCAGAGCAGTCTGCAAAATGAACAAAATGCAACATAGCATTATAAAAATAACTACAAACACTTTACAGCCAAATTAATAAGGGCACACAAGGTGCGTTGTAAAATGTCTCCAATTACCGACTTTGTTAAGGACTATGCATGATTCTAAATTCAAAGTAAAACGGTATTAAACCCAGCACCAGAAATGTAATATATTGCAGCTTACCAATCACTGGATGTAGTGGCTGCATCTGTTTACTTTTTTGGGCTTTTTTCCCCTCTGTTTTCACCTGGTGATCTGGCCAGTAACACATCTCCTGTATAAGAGTGCCCACAATCTGGATGAAGGAGCACAGGAGGCACCTTGGACAGCAGCATTGTCAGCCTGGGGGCCCTATGCGTTCAGAGAAGAACACCAAGAATTCAGTGTATTTCAGCCTGCCATAGACTTTCATAGGCTGAAGACAGCGGGGCTGGAAGCTGCATCTGTGCACTGAGGCTAGGCACGTTGGGGTTGATTTACTAAAGCTGAAAAGTGCAAAATCTGGTGCATCTCTGCAAAGAAAGCAATCAGCTTCCAGGATTTGTTGTCAAAGCTTGATTGAACAAGCTGAGGTTAGAAGCTGATTGGCTACCATGTGCAGCTGCACTGGATTTTGCACTCTCCAGTGTTAGTAAATCAACCCATTTGTGTTTAAGAAGCCTAATGGAGTTCTGTGATCACAGAATGCACTTTCATTTTAGAACATCAGCATTGTAATAACAACACAAACATTAGTTATATTTCACAATCCAATATATTCTTACTTTCAAGTTGTGAGTGCTGCCTGTCTGCTGGCCGTCTCTTTCGACAACTTCCTGGATTCCCTGCATGCTTTGCAGCGTCTCCTCTGCTGTTTACTTTCCATTTCTAAAGACTACATATCCCATGGTACCTTGCTGCCTGCAATCAGTGATTCCTGTTTTGACTCCGCCTCCTGAAACTCCTCCTCTCAGCTCCTCTATAGATCAGAAGGCAGACTCTGTGAAATGTGTGACACTGCAGTGCCTACTCACAGGGCATCGTGACTACGTGTCACAGAATTCAGTTAAAGCGGAGTTCCCCTCAAAAGTGGAACTTCTGCTCATCGGATTCCTCCCCCCCACAGGTGTAACATTTGGCACCTTTCGCGGGGAAGGGCGGAGCGGATACCTGTCTTTGAGAGGCATCCTGTTCCCCACTTCCGGGAGACCGGGCCGCGGCAAATTACATCAGCAGCCTGGTCCACCTCATCCTCCCTCCTCTTCTGTCGGCCAGTGAAAGAGCACAGCGCAATTCGCACACACGCAATAGGGGCCTGGTCCTGAAGCCCGAAAGGCTACACTGCCGGGTTCCCTTACCCGCAATGGCTATGGCAGCACGATCCGAAGATCGGCGGCCGTGCCATCATCGCTGGACTCCAGGACAGGTAAGCATCCTAATGTTAAAAGTCAGAAGATACTGTATATGTAGCTGCTGGCTTTTCATTTTTAAAGGGGCGGAGAACCTCCACTTTAAGGAAATGTGTGGAGATCTTCACAGAGTAATGCCTCGTACACATGGTTCGACGGTCGTATACAACAGATCGTATGAACGACCGTTGTATGCGAAATCGGTCGTTAGTACGCACGATTAGAACATCCGACGTACAACAGGAGTTGTATGAGCAAACTAGAAAACTTGGTAGTACCAACAAGCGGTCGTACGACCGTTGTATTGTGTGTACAGAGAAGTTGTACCAACAAGTTGTATTGTGCAAAACACGCATGCTCAGAAGTCAGGAACGGCCGGACACTAATTACATGCACCTGAATTTTCTCTTTATACGTTCATAACACGTTACTACGTTCAGCTTAGTCGTACGATCGTTTAGTGCATGTCAGTATGCTAGATACAACAGCCAACATACGATTTGGTCCGTTCGGTCGTACGACCATCGAACCGTGTGTACGAGGCTTAAGTTTACAAACTTCCAGATCATTTAGACTAGGAGTAGGCTAGAAATAATTGAAATACAATGTGAAAATGAATATATAAATTTAAATGTTGACCATAGACACACTGTGGGGGTCCCTTCACGCCACATGCAGTCCAGTGTGTTTTTTATTTGCATCAAAAACGCATGGAAAGTAGGTTATATGGTTTCCAATGACAAAGTTCACAGCAGTGCAGTCAGTTCCAGAAAAAAAGTAGAACATTTTTCCTGCACTGAACTGTACTGGAACAGAGTAAAACTCATCAAAAACGCATCAAAAAATGCACCAGAATGCACCAAAAAATGCGCCGGACCTCAGTACAGTAGAAAAAAATGAAAGAACAAAGCATCTGGAATGCATCCGGAAACGCATCAAAAATGCACCGGAAAACGCCAAAAATCCATTAAAAACACATTGGGAATGGATCTGGAGTGTGTTTTTGCGGTGTGATAGCCTTGTAGGTGTCTTCCAGCAGTCTGTTATGCTAATTAGTGCGTTATTCAAGGCCTATGTCCATATTTCCTATGTGCCTGAAGGAAGAAAATGCATGTGAAACGCCTTGATTTGTATCACATTTAACAGGTGTAAAAGTGCAGTATGATCTTTGAGGAAAGTGCAGGTGCATTTTCTAATGCGATGGTGTAAACAGGCCCTAAGTCGCACATGCAATGGGTCACTTGCTGATCTGAGGGACTCAGCACGCGGGGAGGACATCAAAACATTTTTTCATCTTTTAGGGCAATGGGCTGTGTTGGGCCACTTTTCCCAGTGCTGTCCCAGTGTAAAGACAAGGCACGTCTTGCCACGTTTGCTATGAAGCCGGGTCACACCATTGTGTTGCAGGGGTGTGCACGGAAAAAGAAAGACTACAGACAACAGCAGCATATTGCTGCACAAGCCACTGCATCACAGCGCCTTTGTATTGAATAGAACTGGGTGAAATGTCATTTGTGAAATTTTAATAAAGTTTGAACAAAATAGAAATTAAACAGGGGTGATGCGCCACAATCTATTTTTCATGAAATTGTTTCTTACTGTGTTTTTCCATCTCTTTGTAACTTCCCCTGTGAACTCCTGAACCGCTCTTTTACCCAGATAATGGAAAACGATCGCACACAGGACTCCGACTCATTGTAACCAAAATTAAACCAGGAAATGTAAGATGGTTTCAGCTCTGCTTTCCTCCAGCAGGAGAGGTCTCCCAGACGCGTTTCGTCCTCTAGTGGGCTTATTCCATGAGGCCTCTCCTTTTCCCCCCTCATATCTGTTTGTTTGGAATGAGCAGTATATTTTGCCATCACATGCACTGCTCTAAGGACACCACAAATCCAATAGATAGAAAAAAAGGTGCCGATAATGGCCACTGAAATACGCGTGTGATTTTGCCGCGATTACGGTGCATGTTTCTTAGGTCATGTGACTCAAAATCCACATCAAAACACAACACAGATGCGTTTTTGCCGCAATTTCAATGCATTTCAATAGGGAGGGATGTTTTTGATGCAGTTTTTTTAACCACTTGCCGACCACAATACGCATATATATGTTGTGGTTTGCAAGTGGGTTATCGGGATTATGGCTCAAGATATCAGCTATAACCCCCGTTATTGTGTTTTTCCTGAAAGCATTCTGAAGCGGCAGGAGGGCACATCCCCCCGCCTCCTTCCGCTGCTTGCCGGTGTCCCTTGGGCTTACTGTTTCAGTCAACTCACCCAAGAAACGATCCAATTGTGCCACCGGCTGGTCACACAGGCGATCAATGAGTAGATCCGCTTTGATCGCCTCTTTGGCCTTGGAGGACTGGAGCAACGTCACTTCCGGTCCAGGGTGGAAGAAAACATTTTTTTTTAAAGCAAAAGATCAAAAAAAAAAAAAATGTTTTATCTTTTACTTTTAAGGCCCCTTTCACACTTGTGCGACCCGATTTTACCGCAATTTCTGGCCGCGATTTTGGCACGATTTGGGATTAGTACGCCTGTGGTCCGATTTTGTTGCAACTTTGGCTCAATGAAAACTTATTACAAAGCCGTACAGAAGTAGTACAGAAATCACATCTATATTATTCAGGTGCAATTTGCATGAGACTTTGAGGGTTTAACATTGAAGTCTATGGACCTCGAGTTGCATCAAAGTTGGACCAAAGTAATGCAGGGACTACTATGAAGTCGGCACAACTTGAAAGTCGCACAGATGGGAACGGTACTCATTGGAAATCATGGGGTATGACTTGTCATATGGCTTTGCAGTCCCAAATCGCAGGACAATGTGCACAAGCGTGAAAGGGGTCTTAAGGTAAAGAAGAGTTCTGGGGTCTTTTTGACCCCAAATCTCTCCATAAAGAGGACCTGTCATCCTTATTTCTATTACAAGGGATGTTTACATTCCTTGTAATATGAATAAAAGTGATTTAAAAAATTGCGCTCACGTGGAAAAGCAAATGCATAAGTCACGCACGCATATGAAAACGCTGTTTGCACCACACATGTGGGGTATCACCGCGAACGTTAGAGGGAGAGCAATAATTCTAGTGCTAGAGCTCCTCTGTAACTCTAAGCAGGTAACCTGTAGAGGCGTTTAAATCATTAAAACATTTTATTAAAAAGTTCTGTCGTTTGTCGCTATTCCACGAGCGTGTGCAATTTTTTTTTTCCACAAAGATTTTTATTGAAGAAAATACAGCAGGTGTACAGGAACACATTGTTCATATTGACGATCAAGTAGCCATGAGGCGTCTTATTACAACACAAAAACTGGTAGCAAGCTACTCATGGCGTGTACATTTGTAAATACATTTTACAATACATGAGACATACTAAGGAAGATAACGCTATACTTGGGTTTTAGCTCTTCTAGGGTGGACATTTTTCATCAAGGAACCTCATCGGTTCCACTTTACGCTTTGTAGAGTGCGTGTGCAATTTTAAAGTGTGGCATGTTAGGTATCTACTTACTCGGCATAACATCATTTTTCATATTATACAAAAAAATTGTGGTACATATTATGTTTTTTTTTTTATTCATTAAAATTTATTTTTTTCCCCAAAAAAATGCATTTGAAAAACTGTTGTGCAAATACTGTGTGAAATAACTTGCAATGATCGCCATTTTATAGGGTCTAATATAATATAATGTTTGGGGGTCATAAGTAATTTTCTAGCAAAAAAATACTGATTAAAAAGTGCCAGATAAAGCCTGGTCTTCGAGTGGTTAACTGACCAAATATGCATCCAAAATGCGGCACGCAGGATTTTTATCACCGCAGCAGAAGCACAATGGACCAGTGTGAAGACATACATAGAATTTAAAGAGATACATTTTATTGAGCTTTTTTTATGCAAAAGCAGTAAGTGTGAAAGCAGCCCATCGGCCAAAAAGGTGCCAATAATGGCCGAAAATAAATCCATATTCATTTAAATTCATGATGTAAACCACTTAAGGACCGGAAGGATTTCCCACATTAGGACCAGAGCACTTTCTGCGATTCGGCACTGCGTCGCTTTAACTGACAATTGCGCGGTCGTGTGACGTTGTACCCAAACAAAATTGACGCCCTTTTTTTCCCACAAATAGAGCTTTCTTTTAGTGGTATTTGATCACCTCTGTATCATTTCTGATCGCTGCTATAAACAAAAAAAGAGCGACAATTTTGAAAAAATAAAACAATATTTCTTACGTTTTGCTATAATACATATTAAAAAAAAACTAATTTATTCATCAGTTTTGGCCGATATATATTCTTCCTCATATTTGTGGTAAAAAAAATTGCGATCAGTGTTTATTGATTGGTTTGCGCAAAAGTTGCCACGTTTACAAACCATGAGAATTAATTTATGGCGGTTTTATTATTTATTTATTTTTTCTTTTTAACCAGAGCTTAGTTTTATTTTAATGTTTCAAGAAAATAGGTTCACTTTTACAGAAGAAGATCAGCTGTTGTGGCCAACATGTAGGTTTGTCTTCCACCTCTAGAAGATATACTGTAATCACCTATACAGCATAAAGTGGCGGTAAACCCTCCTATCATTTTCAGCCAAGAAAGCTGCCATCTTGGCCTCTGTTTAACCTCCAACTGCCATGATGCTGCACATGTGATCAGCTATGACTCCAGCCATTGGATGGTTTGACAGTTTGGTTTAGAGCACAACCAATGGGAGTGTTACATTTCCGGCACATGCCGGAAATCTACCTGTTTTTTAACCTGTTAAAAGGATGGGTTTACTACCGCTTTAATCTCTTCCCTAAGGCCCAGTTCACATGCGACATGCGCGCTGACTTTGGAGCACGTCGCATCAGAAGTCGCACCCTATTCAGTGCAATGGAACCATTCTAATAGAAGCGACTTGTTCTGACTTACAAAAATGTTCCTGCGCTACGTTTGGTGCGACTTCATCACGACTTGCATTGACATCTATTAAAGAAGTAGGATGCAAGTTGTGCCGAAGTCGCGCTGGGATTTGGAAGCCGTGGCTGAACATTGTCTATGATAAGGAAAAACTCAGAAATTGGTCACATTTACAAAGATGAACACAACATCCATTAACAACGCCTGCACTCCTAATATTCTCCGCATTTTCAGCATTTTTACACCACAAGCACTTTTCATATTTAAAACTAATGAAAATATCAACAGAATTTTATCAGTGAACATATCTCACATCAATATTCAAGCGAAACTAATTTCGTTTTAACAATATTTTCTGAGCGAAGAAAAACAAGCGGCTGAATTTTAATGATATTAGCATGGCATCCCTGAAAACTAATTTAGCCTGAAGAAGAAAATGTACCAATTCGTATATTTTATTCATAAAAATGATGTACTATTTGCTTCTTATGCAGAATGTGTCTTTAAATCATACAGCTTTCAATTCAAATCATGTTATAACGTGGAATAATTAAAATGCTTTGTTTTAACCACTCCGGCATGTTCCACTATCTTCATTAGCAGGCCATTTTTCAGATTTCAGAGCTGTGGTAGTTTGACTGACTATTACTCCATCAAGCAACGCTGTAGCACCCAAATGAAGCTTACATGATTTTTTGAGACAGAAGGCTTCATTCACAGAATTAACTTGCATGAGATGCTTGGGTGATTGCATGCCATCCAGAAACATTCACTTTTTTTGCGCTATTTACCCAGAAACGCTGAAAACGCTCAGTAAAAAACGCCTAAAAAGACGGTAAAATCCATTCACAGAAGGAAATAAATAATTAAATGCATGTCCAGGCATGCGGTATTTGTGGAATGTGTACTGGTTATTAAGAAGCTGGTGGCCATCGCGTCTTTTAAAAAAACACCCCCCTCCCTGAATCCATAACAGGCCCTTCGGGTCTGGTATGGATTTTGAAGAGAACCTCCACGCCAATTTTTTTTTTTTAACCACTTGCTTACTGGGCACTTAAACCCCCCTCCTGCCCAGACCAATTTTCAGCTTTCAGTGCTCTCATACTTTGAATGACAATTACTCAGTCATGCAACACTGTACCCATATGAAATTTGCGTCCTTTTTTTCACACAAATAGAGCTTTCTTTTGGTGGTATTTAATCACCGCTGGGGTTTTTTATGTTTGCGCTATAAATTAAAAAAGACAGAAAATTTTGAAAAAAAACACATTTTTCTTCGTTTTAGTTATAAAATTTTTCAAATTAGTAATTTTTCTTCATAAATTTTGGCCACAATTTATACTGTTGCATATCTTTGGTAAAAATAACCCAAATTAGTGGATATTATTTGGTCTTTGTGAAAGTTATAGCGTCTACAAGCTATGGTGCTAATCATTGAAAATTGATCACACCCGATGTACCGACAGCCTATCTCATTTCTTGGGACCCTAACAGGCCAGAAAAGTACAAATA
>BLSH010166049.1:361672-383041 GCA_018402905.1 Glandirana rugosa
CTCTTTTTTTCACGACGTTCGTCGTATAAACCCCGCCACGCGACTCGCCACAGATGTGGTGAGGATGTGACGGGGGGGTAACTAGTTACCCGCCGCGAAGACTTCGTCGACTTGTGGCGGAGCCTTCACGGCTCGTCACCGCGACAATTGGGGAACAATTGGGGAAGAGCCTCCAATTTTCGAGGGACGAGGGTGGACGTATCGCTACGGTATAGCCACTTCGCGGCTATACTGATCACCGAGAAATGACGATGGGGGGGGGGGAGCGATGCCCACGCTTTCAACGGAATTGCGAATAAGGTCACTAGTGTAGTGTCGTCATTCCTCGTTGCAAAACCCCGTCAGTTTAAATTACATTTCACGTTTAAATTACATTTCACGTATATACGGGAGCCTTCCCTGTATACCAACAAGTAGGGGTTTGGCGCAGTAATTTTTCTGTTTTATTGTTTATGCTTATTGATACTGCCCCAAAACGTTGCTCCTTACTGCTGTGATGTGATCACTGGAATAAGCGTTAAGGCAACTTTCGCACCCGTAGCGAGGGGGGGGGGGTAGCAGTAAAGAGCCACTAGTCATATCGGCGCTTCACCGATATGGCATCGCTATGCAGGTGGGAGCAGGGAGCTTTTAACCTCCGAGAAGGGGTTAACAAGGGGTTAACAGCGCCACTGCTCGGCACTTCCGAGGCGGTGTTCAGCTGCTTCAGAAGCGCCGCCCATTGATCAATGGGGGGGCAGTGTAGGAGTGGTGTAGACACCGCTCAGCGCACCGCCCCAAATATGCTGCTTGCAGCACTTTTTTTCTCGTCCTGCAAGTGCACCGCCCCAATGTGAAAGCATGGGGGGGGGGGGTTTCAGGCGATATATAGGTGTTATTTCTAGCACTGCAGCGCTTGAAAAATGACCCAGTGTGAAAGGGGTCTTAGACATCTGTGGTGTGCTGGCGATATATACCCTGGCAAACACATTATAATATAAAAGATGAGTTTGCGTCAAGTAAATAGATACCAAACACGTCAAACTTCAATTTTGCTGTACCAAGAACTACGGTACCAAAAATTAACTGTAAGCAATGTTATGAAAGCCTTTACAGCTCATCAGTTTAGAGGTAACGGTAGATGATGGCTCTAGAACTGTTGCTCTTGCTCCTGGGGGCCTGGCAATGCCTAATATGTGTAGAGCAATGATAGCTTTTGTACTACAGCAGTGGTTCTCAACTCCGGTCCTCGGGACCCACTAACAGGCCAGATTTGCAGCATAACTGAAATGCATCACAGGTGATACCATTTGCTGCTCAGTGATTGCAGTATTCTAGTCTGTATCTCCCCAAGGTAATACTTAAAATCTGGCCGGAGTTGAGAACCACTGTACTAGAGGAAATCTTCCAATAAGAACCCTAGTTCTGGTGAACCTGGTGACTACCAGGGATTTCCCCTCACTTCCTGTTGCTATGGGAGAGGATGTGAACGGAAATCTCCCCAGTAAAAAAAAAAACAAGTCTTTCCTTGCTCCAGAATAGATTGTAAGCTCTAACGAGTAGGGCCCTCTAATTCCTCCTGTATTGAATTGTATTGTAACTGTACTGTATGCCCTCATATTGTAAAGCACTGCACAAACTGTTGGCGCTATATAAATCCTGTAACTTAATAATAATAATAATACTCTAAAATGAAAAAAAAAAAAAAAGGTTTTCCATTTTTAAAAAAACAAATTCTGCGGCATTTTGGTTATGCTTCTGTCTCCATCTTGAGCTTCACTCCTGCTGTCCTGACCCCAAGCCCCCGTTCACACTGAATGCAGCTTTAAAATTGCGTGACTTCACTTGAAATTGCACAAATTTCAAAGCCGTAGGCCAGTGCGACTTCCGGTGCGACTTAGCTGACATTTGTGGGACCTCATGCACAGATGTCTATGCAAGTCCCAATTGAAATCGCAAAAAGAGCGTAGGAACTTTTTTTCAAATTGGTGCAACACCGCCAAAATCGACCTTGCACCGATTTGAACAGTTCCATTGCTGACAATAAGGTGTGACTTGCATGCGTTTTGGACCTGCCAGATCGCATGACAAGTCGCACCAGTGTGAACGGGGGTGGAAAGACAGAAAATATTGACAGGTTTTTAAATAAATAAATAAAAAAAGTTTCCCCGCTAACTTAAAGTGATATTAAACCCAGAAACAAAAAAGTTATACTGTAGCTTATCAATCCTTCAATTTGGTAACTACTTTTTTTTGTTTATTTTCACATTGTGATCAGGCCAATAACATGATTCTGGGTATTGAATTGTATTGTAACTGTACTGTCTGCCCTCATATTGTTTTTTTTTTTTTTTTGTTTACAAACTTTTTTATTAGGTACAAATTATTAGTACAAACAATATAGCGTCATACATCTAGAAAAATGCAATTCCAAATTCAGATTCATTCAAACCAGGCAAATATGGAGTTCTGAAAACATATATATACATACAGTATATAGCAATAAAAGGTTTAGTATTAAGGTTGACAGGTATGGAGTACCAGTTATGAATTGAGGAAATTATTATATATTGTAAGAAACGGTGTCCTGTGTATGGTATAGCATTTAAAGTGGTTTTATACTCTCCTATCGTTTTCAGCTAAGGAAGCTGACATCTTAGCCTCTGTTTAATCTGCAACTGCCATGATGCTGCACATGTGATCCATTATGACACCACCCATTGGATGGTTTGCTAGTTTGGTTGAGAGCACAATCAAGGAGACAGCTAGCATTTCCGGCATGCCGGGAATATTAACTCTTTTTTGACACTATCAAATCGATGGATATACTTCCGCTTTAAACATTAAGGAAATTCTTAGAATATTCAAACCAAGGGTCCCATTTTTTATTGTATACGTGAATTGTGTTATATAATGTATGGAATATTTTCTCCATATTTATAATATTGTTGATTCTCTCTTTTAGTTGGGCTAGGGGTATTGTAGGAGATTTCCAATGATAAGCAATTAACCAGTGCATGGATACACATATGGTATGGCAGGGCTGGTGCAAGGATTTTTGACACCCTAGGCGAAACCTCATTTTGCCGCTCCCTTTGGCCCCGCCCCCGACTCCACCCCCTTTGCCCTGTCCATGTATACAATGGAGGTGGAGATTTTTGCAGCGCCTCTCTACCTATTTCTTTAGCCGTGGTCCACAGGCCCGCACCTGTGCCTCTGGACCCGGCCTAAAGACAAATATTGGTGGCACCGGCTCGCTTCCTCATGCCAGCCGTGGTCCGCAGGTATATGGACAGGTTAGGGTAGTATATGGACAGGCTGGGGTAGTATATGGACAGGCTGGGGTAGTATATAGACAGGTTAGGGTAGTATATAGACAGGTTAGGGTAGTATATAGACAGGCTGGGGTAGTATATAGACAGGCTAGGGTAGTATATAGACAGGCTAGGGTAGTATATGGACAGGCTGGGGTAGTATATAGAAAGGCTAGGGTAGTATATAGACAGGCTATAGTAGTATATGGACAGGCTGGGGTAGTATATGGACAGGCTGGGGTAGTATATGGACAGGCTGGGGTAGTATATAGAAAGGCTAGGGTAGTATATGGACAGGCTAGAGTAGTATATGGACAGGCTAGAGTAGTATATGGACAGGCTGGGGTAGTATATAGAAAGGCTAGGGTAGTATATAGACAGGCTATAGTAGTATATGGACAAGCTGGGGTAGTATATGGACAGGCTGGGGTAATATATGGACAGGCTGGGGTAGTATATAGAAAGACTAGGGCAGTATATGGACAGGCTAGAGTAGTATATGGACAGGCTAGAGTAGTATATGGACAGGCTAGAGTAGTATATGGACAGGCTGGGGTAGTATATGGACAGGGGCTGGGTGCCCTGGGCGGCAGTGCGCCCTAGGCGGCCGCCTACTCTGCCTAGTGGTAGAGCCAGCCCTGTGGTATGGATAAGTCTCATATGATATAGTGAGAGGCCAGGAATTTGGGAAAATAATAGATACTGTGGGGTTGAAAGATGTATTTCCTTATCTGACATTTTGGATGCGAGGTGTCCTAATTGTTTCCAAATATGTGATACTTTTTCACATTCCCAAAAAATATGTGAGAATGAGCCTAGAGATGTGCATCCTCTGAAGCATGTTTGAGGTGTTGAAGGGAAGATGGCATGTAGCTTCATAGGTGCATAGTACCATCTTGTAAAGGGTTTTATGGCGGTTTCCCTGATCGTGAGAGATCTTGTGCATTTTCGTAGATTGTTGATACATTCATCCCAATTTTCTATTGATAGTGATATATTACATTCTGTTTCCCATTTGGACATGTAGGGGAGTTTTTCTTGATTGTCAATGTGAAGTAGATTAGTGTATATCTCAGATATTAACCCTGGGCCTCTAGGGGATTTTAAACATATGTTTTCATAAAATGTGGGTGTCTTTGTGTCTATTGTCTGAAAATATGTGTTGTAGAAATGTCTAATTTGAATAAATCTTCTGAGTTCATTATTAGCCATTTGGTATTTGATTTTTCATGAGGAGAATGTTATAAAGGTTGAATTTTCAATACATTTTGAGAGGGTTGTGAGGTTATTATTAGTCCACCATGTGAAATCTTCGTTTTTTATATAATCTGGGGAAAATTTAGGATCTCCTAAAAATGAGGCAAGTGGGGGAGTGGTGGAAATTAAATTTAGTTTTTTATAGTATAATCTCCATAGTTGATACAGTATCTCACAAAAGTGAGTACACCCCTCGCATTTTTGTAAATATTTTATTCTATCTTTTCATGTGACAACACTGAAGAAATGACACTTTGCTACAATGTAAAGTAGTGAGTGTACAGCTTGTATAACAGTGTAAATTTGCTGTCCCCTCAAAATAACTCAACACACAGCCATAAATGTCTAAACTGCTGGCAACAAAGATGAGTACACCCTAGGTGAAAATGTCCAAATTGGGCCCAAAGTGTCAATATTTTGTGTGGTCATCATTATTTTCCAGCACTGTCTTAACCCTCTTGGGCATGGAGTTCACCAGAGCTTCACAGGTTGCCACTGGAGTCCTCTTCCACTCCTCCATGACGGCATCACGGAGCTGGTGGATGTTAGAGACCTTGCGCTCCCCCACCTTCCTGTTTGAGGATGCCCCACAGATGCTCAATAGGGTTTAGGTTTGGAGACATGCTTGATCAGTCCATCGCCTTTACCCTCAGTTTCTTTAGCAGGGCAATGGCTGTCTTGGAGGTGTGTTTGGGGATTATCATGTTGCAATACTGCCCTGCGGCCCAGTCTCCAAAGGGAGGGGATAATGCTTTGCTTCAGTATGTCACAGTACATGTTGGCATTCATGGTTCCCTAAATGAACTGTAGCTCCTCAGTGCCGGCAGCACTCATGCAGCCCCAGACCATGACACTCCCACCACCATGCATGACTGTAGACAAGACACATTTGTCTTTGTACTCCTCACCTGGTTGCCTCCACACACGCTTGACACCATCTGAACCAAATAAGGTTATCTTGGTCTCATCAGACCACAGGCCATAGTTCCAGTAATCCATGTCCTTAGTCTACTTGTCTTCGGCAAACTAATTGCGGGCTTTCTTGTGCATCACCTTCAGAAGAGGCTTCCTTCTGGGACAACAGCCATGCAGTGTGTGGCGTATGGTCTGAGCACTGACAGGCTGACCCCCACCCCTTCAACCTCTGCAGCAATGCTGGCAGCACTCATACGTCTATTTCCCAAAGACAACCTTTGAATATGATGCTGAGCACGTGCACTCAACTTCTTTGGTCGACCATAGCAAGGCCTTTTCTGAGTATGTGTTGCAGCCCAGTTTCAGGGTCTTGGCAATCTTCAAATAGCCTAGCGCAACAATTCTTTTTTTCAGATCTTCAGAGAGTTCTTTGCCATGAGGTGTCATGTTGAACTTCCAATGACCAGTATGACAGAGTGAGAGCGATAACACCAAATTTAACACACCTGCTCCCCACCTGCTGTATCCGTGGCTCTGAATGCAGAGCCACGGATACAGCATTCAAGTGTGAGAGAGCGACCAGTCAACATTTCAAGAAGAGCAGAGGGAGAAGACAGCGGAGAAGAGAGTGGCAAAAGAGCAGAAGACCCAGCAGAAGATAGAAGTCCCCTCAGAAGAAAGAAGGCCCCCCGAAAAAGAGCAGAAGAAAGAAGACGTCGGAGAGGGAGAAGAGTCAGAGAGGGGGAAGACGCTGGAGCTGATTTAATAAAATATTTTAAATATAGTAGTGTTTTTTATTTTTACACTTTTCTTTCAGGTGAATGGGTAGGGGTAACCACCAACAAGGGTTGTCGGGAAGAGGCCCTTGCCCAATCAACATGAGGACAAGGTGCTTTGGGGTGGGTGGCACTGGCCCTTTCCTGCACCAAAGGATCCCCCCATGTTGAGGGCACGTGGCCTGGTATGGTCCTGGGGGGGTGCTCGCTTGTCCCCACCCCCTCTCCTGGCCTGCCAGGCTGCGTGCTCGAATAAGGGTCTGGTATGCTCTTGGGGGGGGGACCCCACGCAAATTGTTCTGCGGGGTTCCCCTTCAAGATTCTCAGCACACAAGTCGCGCCACAAGTCGGATCATCATGATCTGACTTCTGGTGCAACTTCTACTATTCAAATCAATGAACCATAGGGAACCATTGATTTTGAATAGAGATAGAAATGCCTGACGAGGCTTAACGCTGTATATACAATGTTAAGCCGCGTTTTTGCACGTTTTTCAGCGTTTTTACAGCTGATAAACGTCTCTCAGAACCCACTGGTCTTGCGTTTTTTTTTACAGCTCAAAGACACCCCAGCAAAAAACATTTGATAACAACCTATGTGTGCATGAACACATAGGACAGGGGTGGCGAACAAGTTAGACACAAAGAGCCAAAATTTTGAACTGTGAGAGTCAGAGAGCCACACCACGCAGTGACCTGCCAAAACAGACAAACACTCACACAGAAGCGGCGCGAATCGGCGCGAAGCGGCACGAAGCGGCGCGATGCGGCGCTCGAGGCGATCTCAAGGCGGCTTGCGAGGAGACTTCTATCATAGAAGTCAATGCAAGCTGCCTGAGATCGCCCTGAGAGAAACATGAAACTTGGCAAAGAGCCACAGTATATACAAAATATAATAAGAGGCAAAGAGCCGCATTCATTATGGCCGGGAGCCGCATGCGGCTCGAGAGCCGCGTGTTCGCCACCCCTGACATAGGATAACATGATGGGGAGTTTTTTGACTGTAGAAAAAAAATGTCTGCAGCTAAAAACAGCTGCTGTAAAAACGTTCAGTGTGCATGAGGCCTGTAAGTACCACTTTTGAGGACAGCTTGGTCTGTCAAAGGAAGTTGACAAATAACAGACTTAATGGTTAGATCACCAGGTGATAATAAAGGGGAAAAAATCTAATTAGGAAACTAATGCAGCCACCACATCTAAGAATTGGTAATCTGCAATATAATACATTTTTGTTTTTGGGATCATTACCACTTTAAAGTTCTCAGTCTGGGTCCACAACTATATATTACAGCTCTTAGGTCGCTGTGACAAAAAATAGAGTTAGATAGTAATTTAGCAGTCTGGAGCTGGAACAGGTCAGCACAGTGGAAGGAATGTTGTGATTAAAATCAGTTCTTTATTAGAACTGAAACAGGAACAGAACTGAAGGACAGAGCAACTGCTTGTATGCTTCTAACCTCCAAGGTGCTTACACATGCTGGGTATTAGTATTGGTAATTTAACAATGCCCTTAGCAAACCGCACTTTCCCCCTCTAATCTTTTCAGCTGGACATCATTCTAGATGGCATTCAGACACAAAAGATAAGATGTATGTGGAAACTCAATGCAGAGCATTTTTTTCCATCTTAGGCCTCGTGTACACTGGACGTTATGAAAAACTGGCTGTAACGCCACTTTCACATTGAGACGCTTTACTGGCCAATCCACCCCAATGTGAAAGCCCGTTTGCTTTCACACTGGGGCGGTGCGCTTGCGGGACGTTACAAAAAGTCCTGCAAACAGCATCTTTGGGACGGTGTATCCACCACCTCTGCCATTGAAAGCAATGGGCAGCACTTCCAAAGCGCCTGCACGCTGCCTCTGAAGCGCCGAGCGGCGGCGCTTTTAACGCCTTTATAACCCCTTCGGGGGGTTAAAAGCGCACTGCTGCCACCCCAATAGTGGTGCCATAGCGCCGCTAAAACATCGGTAAAGCACCGCTAAACTAGCTGCATTTTACTGCTGACGATCGGGCGGCCTCAGTGTGAAAGTGGAGTAAGCTAGTACCGATGCCAGGAAAAAAAGCTGCGTTAAAAACGTGATTTTATCAGCGTTTTGCATTGGCATCAATGCGCATTTTTCCACGCTAGCTTTAAGCCGTGTTTCTCTTTCTCTATTCAAAATCAATGGTTCCCTATGGGAGCCCACTGATTTGAATAGAAACCGCACCAGAAGTCGGATCATGATGATCGGACTTGCGGTGCGACTTGTGTGCTGAGGATCTTGAAGGGGTACCCCCAGCAAAAAATTGTAAAAATTTGCGCAGGGTCCCCCCCAAGAGGTACCAGACCCTTCGGTCTGGTATGGATTTTAAGGGGAACCCCCACGCCGAAAAAACGGCATAGGTCCCCCCCCCCCGAAATCGATACCAGATCCTTATCCGAGCACGCAGCCTGGCAGGCCAGAAAAGGGGGTGGGGACGAGCGAGCGCCCCCCCCCCCTCCTGGACTATACCAGGCCGCATGCCCTCAACATGGGGGGATGGGTGCTTTGGGTCAGGGGGGGCCCTGCCCCCCCATCCTAAAGCCCCTTTCTCCCCATGTTGATGAGCACATGAGCCTCTTCCCGACAAACCTTGCCGGTGGTTGTCGGGGTCTGCGGGCGGAGGCTTATCAGCGATGCCAATGTAAGTCAATGCAGATTGTGGATAGTCCATTAGAAGAACACAGAAGACCCCTCGGAAGAAAGAAGACCCTGCAAAAGAGCAGAAGAAAGAAGACGCTGGAGAGAAGATGCTAAAAACAGCAGCTGGAAAAACGTCCACTGTGCATGAGGCCTTAGGCGGGGTTCACACTATCTGACAAAAAACGGTCAGACTTTTGATCCTACTTTGCCCTGCAACATCGGTCCTACTTCTGTCCTACTTTGGTCCTACTTCCATCCGACTTGAATAAACAAGATAAGATTTTGCTCTGACTTTCAGATAGTGACTTGTCTGCTGTAATCACCAAGTTGGATGTCACAAGTCGGTTGGTTAGAACAAGGATCCGACTTTGATCCGACTTCAATGATATTCAATGGGCTGAAGTAGGACTAAAGTCGGACCAAAGTAGTACAGGAACCTTTTTCAAAGTCGGACCGACTTGTGTCGGAGCAGTTAAGACGGCTCTCATAGGGAAACATTGATTTTGTGACGTCATGCGACTTGTGCTCACAATGTTCACAATGTCGGTCCGTTTGTCGGACAAGTGTGAACCCAGCCTAAGCCTACTTTGGTCCTACTTCAGCCCACTGAATATCATTGAAGTCGGATCAAAGTCGGATCCTTGTTCTAACCATCCTACTTGTGACATCCAACTTAGTGATTACAGCAACAGCAAAAGGAATTTATCTCACACTGGGATTGTTTTGATCGGTCAAAGGACAAGTCACTATCTCAAAGTTGGAGCAAAATCTTATCTTGTCCATTCAAGTGGGATGGAATTAGGACAGAAGTAGGACCGATGTTGCAGGGCAAAGTAGGATCAAAAGTCTGACCGCTTTTGTGGCGGATAGTGTGAACCCAGCCTGAGGCTGGGTTCACACTATCCGACACAGAAACGGTCAGACTTTTGATCCTACTTTGCCCTGCAACATCGGTCCTACTTCTGTCCTACTTTGGTCCTACTTCCATCCGACTTGAATGAACAAAGATAAGATTTTGTTCCGACTTTGAGATAGTGGTTTGTCCTTTGACCAATCAAAACAATCCCAGTGTGAGATAAATTCCTTTTACTGCTGCTGTAATCACCAAGTCAGATGTCACAAGTCTGATGGTTAGAAAAAGGATCCGACTTTCATCCTACTTCAATGATATTCAATGGGCTGAAGTAGGACCAAAGTCGGACCAAAGTAGTACAGGAACTTTTTTCAAAGTTGGACCGACTTGTGTCGGACCAGTTAAGACGGCTCTCATAGGAAAACATAGATTTTGTGACGTAATGCGACTTGTGCTCACAATGCCGGTCCGTTTGTCGGACAAGTGTGAACCCAGCCTGAAACTAAAAAAAACCCTTATGCCCGGTACACATGATTAGATTATCAGACGAATGATCGTTGTTTATTTTTAGCATGCTAGCCTCCATATCGAAAATAAAGTTTGCTAAAGTTATAAAACTTCTCATATGACAGAATAAAAATTCGGAAGTGATGTAACGTATTGTATTATATTTGTAGAAGAAAACTGTACCAAACGAAAATCATATGCTCTGGTTTCATACAAGAAAATTTTCATGCTTGTCCCATCAGATAGTATTGAATGAATTGTCGTGATCAGCTCTGGAAAGCTGTGAACCAACAATCAGATTATCATGCGATTGCTTCGAAAGTGGTATTTTTCGTATGGTTTTATGATCATTTGTGCAGACTATTAAAAGAGAACTCTAACTGTAGAAGCTGTGCCGAAAAAAGGCAAGCAGAAGGAAAAGGACTAGTCACCAGTATTGCACTATCCCTCTCAAACACCCCCCAGCACATATCTAACCCCCACCTTCCCTCCAGCACTATCCCTCTCCCCTCCCAAAGCACCCCCAGCACATATCTGACCCCTCCTGCTAGCACAAGTCCTCTCCCCTCCCAAAGCACCCCCAGCACGTATCCAAGCCCCCTCCCCCCCTCTAGCTCTAGCTCTCTCCCCTCCCAAAGCACCACATAGCACATATCAGACCCCCCTCCAGAACTAGCCCTCTCCCCTCCCAAAGCATCCCCCAGCACACATCCAACCCCCCCTGCAAGCACTAGCCTCTCCCCTCCCAAAGCACCCCCAGCACATATCCAAGCCCCCCACTGCTAGCTCTATCTCTCTCCTCTCCCATGTGCGTCGCTAGCTAGCTCTAACTCTCTCCCCTCCCAAAGCACCACATAGCATATATCTGAACACCCCCCCCCCCAGCACTAGCCCACTCCCCTCCCAAAGCATCCTCCAGCCAGTGGCGGCCCACCCATAGGGGCGCCGCCCCCCCCAAAAAAAAAAGTTCACTTAAAAAAACAGAAAGTTCCCTTTTTTAAAAAAAGTGTGTTTAAATTAGTATAGTGCACTGTGTTCGGGCGCCGGACTCAGTGCACTATGGGAAGAGTGACGTCGTTGCAATCGCATGATTACAGGCGTCACGCTTCAATGGCAGGGCTTAATCCTGCCTTGAGGCGCTTTGCTCTGCACCTCAAGCCGCCTATTGGCTGCTGATACTGTCACTCAATCACCGCCATCCAATAGACGGCGGTGATTGATCTGGAGGAGCCTTGGTGTCACTTCCGCTGGCCATGGAGACTGGAGAGGGAAGGCTCCATGCTCCAGGCTTCAGCACGCTCACCTACAAGCGCTGGCTCTGCATACAAACAGCCGCTGCCCGCATGCCAAACTCTGCAACACTCCTGCCTGCCTATTAGATGGGGTAAGTGCTTGTCCCGACTTCGAAGGGGGGGGGGGGGAAATCGGGCCACTGCAAACCTCTATCTGGTGACTGTATTACACTATCTGGGACCCTGCATATGCAATGCTCTGCATGGAGTTTCCTATGAATTACTATGTGCAATGCTCTGCTGGAGTTTCCTATGAATTACTATGTGCAATGCTCTGCTGGAATTTCCTATGAATTACTATGTCCAATGCTCTGCATGGAGTTTCCTATGAATTACTATGTGCAATGCTCTGCTGGACTTTCCTATGAATTACTATGTGCAGTGCTCTGCTGGACTTTCCTATGAATTACTATGTGCAATATTCTGCATGGAGTTTGGGACCCTGTATACCCTATCTGGGACCATGTATATGCTATCTGGGACCCTGAATACCCTATCTGGGACCCGGTATACCCTATCTGGGTGTCTGTATACCCTATCTGGGACCATGTATACCCTATCTGGGACGATGTATAACCTATCTAGGACCCTATATATCCTATCTGGGACCATGTATACCCTATCTGGGACCATGTATACGCTATCTGGGACCCTGTATACCCTATCTGGCACCCTGTATACCCTATCTGGGTGTCTGTATACCCTATCTGGGGCTCTATATACTGCTATATGGTGACTCTGTATACTGCTATCTGGTGCCCTGTATACTGCTATATGGTGACTCTGTATACTCCTAACTGGTGATGCTATATACCCTATCTGGTGATGCTGAGCTGTATACTCCTGACAAAAGGAGTGGAAACTATAAGGGGTGGGGCTTATGAGAAGTGTGAGAGGTCAAAAAGGAAGGGCGAGGTCTGGTGCCCCCCCATCCTAAAATTTCACCAGCCGCCACTGCCGCCAGCACACATCCAACACCCCCTGCAAGCACTAGCATTCTCCCCTCTGGAAGCACCACCAAGCACATATCTGACTCCACCCCAACAGGAGCCCTCTCACCTCTCATAGATTCCCCTAGTGCATATCTAACTCCCCCAACCCCCTGCTAGCACTAGCCCTCTCTCCAGCACATACAGTATCTGACCTTTGTATTTTGTGCATTAATTATTATTAATTCCGACCCCCCCATTCCTAGTAGAACACTCACAATTCGGCCACACGCACTGTTCACCACGCCTCATTACTGCTCTCTTTCGGGCCACCAAACGTGTCACAGGTCTTTTACAATCTTATAGCGTATACTCAAAAAAAAAAAAAAAAACGCATGGACATTATTTTTTTGGATTATGGAAATCAGCAGAGCTTCTGCTCATTTGCAAAGCTCTTGAGCAATTGCACTTGCAGAGAGCAATTGCACTTGGCAAAGTGCACAGTCAATTTGCCTTTGGTAAATCAACCCCTATGTGTGCATGCACACTTAACCTCCCTGGCGGTATGATTATTTCAGATTTTTGGTGCTGAAAGCGGTACATTATTTTGCATGGAAATTTGGCGTTTTATATTGTAGGCCTGTAATTCTTAGGAATAACTCACTTAAATCTGATCAAACAAGAGTCTAGTAGACATCCCGGGTATGAAAAAGTTTGAAACATGAAATCATAAATGATAATATAATAAATAACTAAAAATAATTATCAAAAATAATAACGTAATAGTAATAAAATGTATTCAACAATGTAATCAAACCAAAAACACTGAAATTTGCTCATTTGCAGAAATGTCGCTGTCATCACTTTCAGTGTCTGATGATAAATTTCCCCAAAAATCAGTATCACTCAATTCTGCAAATGATTCTTATTTACTATCGGTATTTTGTAGCTGAAAAACCGCTTTTGATATAAAGGGACACTTTTTGGTTCCCATGGACATTCTCAAGTTTCCAGGCAGAAAGAATTACATATATGATATAAAAGTGCATGCAGGGCACTGGGCAAACCACTAGGGACAAAGGGGATGTGAAATGATTTCATACAGTAATGTAATCTTACAGATTACAGTGCACTGTATGTATACTGTGTGTTTCACTTTCTGAATTCGCCGCTTCACTTTCCAAAGAATACCCAATCACATGCAAGGAAAAAAAAAAAAGTATTTTTGCTTGCACGTGATTGGATGATGGCAGTAAGCAGGGCTTCCCCGCATTTACTAAGCTCTGGTTCAACTGCACTTGCAAAGTGCACAGTCTTATTTACCTTTAGTAAATCAACCCCAGCGGGTTTTATTGAGATGCGTTCAGGGGCTTTGGCAAAAAATGTCAAAAGGCCCAAAAATTTAATTTTAGAAGCAACAGTGTGAACAAACTTACTGACATACTGTGTCTTTGTTCTGCATTATTTCTATGTAGAGGTGGCCATCTTGGTAGGTTAGAGCTGCCCCCCTGAAGACTGATGGAAGAATATTAAAGAAGTAGCAGGAGAGGTGGAGGAAACACAGATCCTCAACATGGATTAAGTAGGTCCTAAGGTACAACATTCTCCCCAGCATGGAGAACAATGAGTAGTACAATAGTGACACCACCAACTCTCACTCCAATCTCCTGAGATGAGCATTCAGAGGCAGCATTGCCTTAGATCCGTGGTGTTCAAACTGCAGCCTTAGGGCCAAATGCAGCTGTTTGCTTGCCTTTATTCAGCCCTTGGGGATCTATTCCTCTCACTGATATAAGGGACTGTTTCAGTCACTGACACCTACAATGGAGAATAATTCTTCCACTCTGATGGAACACAGTTCCTCCCACAGACACCAACAATAGGGCACTATTCCTTACAATGAAACCAACAGTGGACAAAAATCCTTTAACTGATACCAACAATAGGGCACTGTTCCTCCCTTTTACAGCAAGAATGGAGCACAAATGCACCCTCCCTGAAGTAGACAAAAATCCTTGCACCAGGCCTGGACACCAGTGATGGGTCACTGACCAAAGCTCAGTGACCATAGCAGATGGCACAATAAAGAGTGCCCAGGTTAGATGTGTATGAGTGATGCATAACTGAAACCTTTCCATAATTACAACTAGTTATCCTATTACAGTACTGCATTACTCCAGTAATTAATACAGTCCACCCTAATTCTGTTCTGTTGTTTGGCAGTTTGAAATCAGACTACCAGCCAACAGTCAGTGGCTGTAACTAAACTTGTGTGATGAAACCAATAAGCGATCCACTATGCTAGCACATATATTGCAAGGCTGCTGTCAGTATTTCCTGGGAATGTCAAGAGCTATTGCCCTGGCTTACCATCTATTACTTTCCAGAATAATATATTCTTCCGGACTTGCAAGGTCACATTCTGCCATAACAAACTCTGCCGCAAGCTGAAAGCCATTGTTATATGACTGCCGTGCTGCGACATCTAGATTTAGGTTCTGTTGAGGAAAAGTTTTGCAGTCAATACAAGGAGTAATATCTGAGTATCTATTTATAATGGCCACATTCAACTATAAAGCTGAACTCCAGGATTTAAAAAAAAAATGACCATTGCATTGAGTCCCTCCTGCATTGCAAGAGTCAAATGTTTATGTTGTCTAGGGGGATTAGAATAAGCAGTTATGCTCATTCATGGTTATTCTTCTACCCCCAGACTAACTGAGCATTTAACCCTTGCAGTGGGTATTGGACTGCATGGGTAATTTTTTAATATAAAAAAAAAAAACTCACCATGCTCAACCTAGGTATCCTTTCCGGCTTCTTGGCCTTCCTTGAAGGCTGTGGGGAAGTTTGGTGCTGCGGCTGAGGCTTCTACAAGCCATAATGAGGCCATTATATGAAAAAAGGCAGCGCTCAATCAGGGACTGAAATAATAATCATTTATTGCCAACAGAGTAAGAAAACAAAGTACAGCTGGGTTAACGCATTTCAGGCAAAGACAATCTTAATCAAGATAAGGCTGAAATGCGTTAGAGCAAATGTACTGGATTTTTACCCTGTTGGCAATAGTTATTTCAGTACAGTACCTGGTTGAGTGCCGGCTTATCTGAGGTGATTTTTTCATCTGCCCAGTGTTGGGCTATAAAGTGGACCAAATATCAAAGGTGAATACTGCTATATTTAGGGAACATTTAGAACATTTTGCCCAACCAGAATCCTAGGGTGCTGCTCACCATTCTCTTTGCTGGAGAGGAAGATGTACATAAGAATCTGCAGTGCAAGGATCTCCCTTCTCCTGTCCCTTTCATTCAGTTCAGTATTGCAGTTCTGTGCTTCCTACATCTCTCCTGCTGATTCTTGCTCATTGCCACAGCAGTCATCAAATCACCAATTATCAGTAGGGGTGGCCTTGATATGAGAAAGCAATGTTTTGCTCCTCTACCAAGATAGCCACCTCCACACAGATACATAGTATGGAAGACAGTATTGCAAGTCAGAATAGGGAAAAAGATCTGCAGCAGGGACACCACACCACAGTAATAATGGTGACTAGTCCTTTGTCCTCTGTTGCCATCTCTGGGTACAGATCTGCTTTAAAGGCTTTGGTATTGAATGTACAGGTCAGAACGGAAGTGGTGCTGCTGCATCTGCAACTCAGGAGGCACCTACATAGGCTGATGAACCCACAGAAAAAACATGCACTCCTCAAGCAAACCTCTGTAGGTAGCCTTTGGACCAACCTGTATTGAGGCCCTCTGATGAGGCAAGCTGCAGTGATTTGCCAGTTTATGTTAGATGGTGGGACCAACATGCTAAAAATATGCATGCATTATACATACCAGGGGGAGTACATATGGGGGAATCAGTGGTGGAGAAGGATCTGGGGGTTTTGGTAAATCATAAGCTTAATAATAGCATGCAATGCCAAGCTGCAGTTTACAAAGCAAGCAAAGTCCTTTCTTGTATTAAGAGAGGTATGGACTCCAGAGAGAGAGATATCATTTTGCCCCTCTACAAATCATTAGTAAGACCTCATCTGGAATATGCAGCTCAGTTTTGGGCACCAGTTCTCAAAAGGGATATCGGGGAACTGGGGAAAGTGCAGAGAAGGGCAATCAAACTGGTTGAGGGAGCATTAGAGAAATTGAATTTATTCTCTCTTGAGAAGAGGAGATTAATGGGGGGGGGGGGGGGGGGATATGATCAATATGTATAAATACATAAGTGGTCCATACAGTGAACTTGGTGTTAAGTTATTTACATTAAGGTCATCACAGGGGACAAGGGGCATTCACATTCTTTATGTCTGGAGTAAAAGAGGTTTAATCTCCAAATATGGATTGGTTTCTTCACAGTAAGTGCTGTGAAAATGTGGAATAGACTCCTTCAGAGGTGGTTCTGACCAGCACAGTAGATTGTTTTATAAAAGGCCTGGATTATTTCCTAAATGTACATAATATAACTGGATACTAATCTTTATGGGTAATGTTGATCCAGGGAATATTTGATTGTCTTTTGAGGGATCAGGAAGGATTTTTTTTTGGATCATGCTTTATTGGGGTTTTTGCCTTCCTCCGCATCAACTGTTTGTATTGGATAGCGTATATGGAGGTTTTCTGTTTTTTTTCTCTGTTGGTTGAACTGGATGGACTTGTACCCTTTTTCAACCAGACTTATGTGCTATCCTTATTTGTCTTATAGGAGATCTAAAGCCACTATATGGGGTGATCTCCTCCGACCCTCCTCCTTGCTGTTGCTGTCTACCCAAAATGCCTATTAACCTCCCTGACGGTGTTCCCGAGTGTGGCTCGGGGTGGATTTTTAGTACCAAGAACGGTAACCCCGAGCCACACTCGGGATTGCATCGCTGGATCCAGGCAGCGCTACTCACCTTGTCCCCTGGATCCAGCGATGTCCCCCGCCATGTCTGCAAGCTGTGTCCTCTGCCCAATGACTCTGTGTGCTGGGCTCCGTTCCCTGCGAGCGTTGCGTCACACGGGGACGGAGACCGGCGGGAAATTCAAAAAGTGAAACACACACAGCACATACAGTACACTGTAATCTTATAAATTACATAACTGTATGAAAACATTTCACATCCCCTTTGTCCCTAGTGGTTTGCCCAGTGCCTTGCATGCACTTTTATATTATATATGTCATTCTTTCTGCCTGGAAACTTGAGAATGTCCATAGCAACCAAAAAGTGTCCCTTTGCGTCAAAAGTGGTTTTTGATCAGCTAGAAAACAGCGATAGTAAATAAGAATCATTTGCAGAATTGAGTGATACTGATTTTTGGGGAAATTTATCATCAGAAACTGAAAGTGACGACAGCGACAAATGAGCAAATTTCAGTGTTTTTGGTTTGATTACATTATTGAATAAATTTTATTACTATTACGTTATTATTTTTGATAATTATTTTTAGTTATTTATTATATTATAATTTATGATTTTATTTTTCAAACTTTTTCATACCCGGTATGTCTACTAGACTCTTGGTTGGACAGATTTAAGTGAGTTATTCCTAAGAATTACAGGCCTACAATATAAAACGCCAAATTTCCATGCAAAATAATCGTACCGCTTTCAGCACCAAAAATCTGAAATAATCATACCTCCAGGGAGGTTAAAGTGACACTAAACTCTGGTTTAAAAAAATTCAATTCAAGTATGTATTATTAACTCAAAAAAAATAACTTCTATTGCTCCCATTGGATGCGTGGCCCCAGGACCTCATGAACAAGCACTTGGCTTCGTACCCTACCCACGCTGGCACAGTTCTCTCACTCTCACAGCAGTGGCTGAGCTTTGTGTTCAGCGAGGGGAACAAAGCCAAGAGCTTCTTCGCGAGGTGCTGGGGTGGTGCATTATTGGCAGGATGAAGCCCAATTGAAAAAACTATTTGAAAAAAAAACATTACTTTTACAAAGCAGAGGACTACATAGTAATGTACCAGGGAAGCTGTAATGCACAGTTTAAAAAAAAAAATGAATTAAAGGTGAACTAACCCTTTAAAATATTTTGTCTGTTATAACTTGGAAATACTTTTCCCCTCTATGACCATAATGTCCCATTAAACCAATATGTTCCATGAATGTATAACTTTCTGTGAGGTCCATAGCTTATATTTCACCATTTGGACCCACAATAAAAGGAAAGGCAATCCAGTTTCAGGAGCAAACTCCCAGGCCCAGCGTTGTTTTCCATGCGGAGTAGAAGTTAGGTGATACTTTGTGCTGGGCATCTGCTGCAGGAGATGATATGAGGAGGTCACCGAAGCTGGCAGGCTGTAATGCAGGTTATTCTCTCAGGTGCCGCAGGACGCACAGCAGACACTTGGCTCAGCCCGATAGTGGGGACAGATGGTAAACATAGATACAAATAAACTGCAGAGTCCTGGGAAGAGCGACTAAAAGAGGAAACATCTGTTTAGTTTAAAGGAAATCTGTTATAATAACTATGAAAGGTACACAATATCGCCTTTGCTTAAAGCCCACTCAGTCCCTCTGACGAAGGCTGAGAATCTAAACAGGCGGTGGATTTTGACTTTTTTTTTACCTTAGTTGCTTCTTCAGAAAAGTATGGGAATGCATATATAGGGGTTGATTTACTAAAGCTTGAAAGTGCAAAATTTGGTGCAGCTCTACAAGGAAACCAATCAGCTTCAAGGTTTTATTGTCAAAACTTGATTGAACAAGCTAAGGTTAGAAGTTGATTGGCTCCCATGCACAGCTGCACCGTTTTTTTCACTCTCCAGCTTTAGTAAATCAACCCCATAGTGCCATGTATGAGCATTCACATGTCTCATGGGGGGCAGCAGGGAACATTGGAAGATGTGCCAAAACTGAAGTCACAAATACCTTGAGGCTGGATTCACACCAATATGGTGCGAATTCCAGCCTGTTTGATGCTGAGAAGGAGTGAAGCCGCTGTTCGGTAGCTCCTGTCCGTTCTCACAGCGCAGCAGCTGTGGGGGAGGGAGGGGGAGGGGAGGTGCAGTGAGGAGGAGAAAGATCCCTGTAAAATCGCTGTTCAGTGCAGAGCACATCTGCAGGTCAGATGCGCTCCCTTTGAACAGAATAGCCTGGGTATTCGCCCCGCATTGCACAGAAAACGCACATGTTTTCAGAGCAATACGGACTGTGAATGCACCACACCTATGTGAACCTGACACATTTAAAACAATGTGTCTTCAAATGTCATGTGAATTGGATGCGGTGTAAGCCGCATCCAATTCGCATAGGTATGAACCCAGCCTAAAGTCGAGTTCCACCCACAAGTGGAACCTCCGCTTATCTGCTTCCTCCCCCGCCTCCGGTGCCACACTTGGCACCTTTCAGGGGGGAGGGGGGAACAGGTACCTGTTTTTGACAGGTACTCTTCCCCACATCCGGGAGACTGCGCCGTGGCACCATCCCTCAGAAGTTCGCCCCCCCTCCTCCTTCCTCCGCCGCTGGGCCATTTAGAAAGCGCAGAACATTCGCTGTAGGCAACCCTTACTATGAATGGTGGCTGCAGCACCCGAGAGCCGATCCGAAAATCGGCTGGGGTGCCGACATCGTGGGAACCCTGGACACATAAGTGTCCTAATATTAAAAGTCAGCAGCTACAGTATTTGTAGCTGCTGACTTTTAATTTTTTGTGGGGGGGCTGGACCTCCTCTGTAATGAATAGTGAGGATGTATGAAAATGTCAGTCTAGAAAACTGCCATGGTAGCCCAGATGACTATATAGTTACAGTAACTATAGTATATAGTAGTATAGTAGAAGTATATGTACAGAGATATCTGCCTGGAGTTTGCATGTTCTCCCTTCAGGTACTCCGGTTTCCTCCCACACTACAAAGATATGCTTGGTAGGTTAATTGGCTCCTGTCTAAATTGGCCCTAGTATGTGAGTTAGGGACCTTAGATTGTAAGCTACTTGAGGGTAGGGACTGAATTGAATGTATAATATATATACACTATATTGCCAAAAATATTGGGAACATGTGCCATGCTCTCTTTTTAGAGAAACCTAGTGCTATGTGAATCCTTTGTCATGGTTATTTATAATAAGCAAGGTGAATCTCTACAGGTTCAACCTACACTATATAGTCAAAAATATTGGGACACCTGCCTTTACATGCACATGAACTTTAATGGCATCCCAGTCTTAGTCCGTAGAGTTCAATATTAAGTTGGCCCACCCTTTGCAGCTATAACAGCTTCAACTCTTCTGGGAAGGCTGTCCACAAGGTTTAGGAGTGTGTCTATGGGAATGTTTGACCATTCTTTAGAAGTGCATTTGTGAGGTCAGGCACTGATGTCGGATGAGAAGGCCTGGCTCACAGTCTCCACTCTAATTCTTAATTTATCAAATTCATAAGACAGCTGTCTCCAACCGCCGTCATGCAGACCTTTGCTTGCCTTTACCTGGCCCTTGGGGCACTGTTCCTCCCACTGATATAATGCACTATTCCTTCCACTGACACCAACAGTGGGGCACTAGTCCTCCCACTAACAGCAACAATGGAGCAATATTCCTCTCATTGATACCAATGATGGAGCACTGTTCCTCCCATTGACAGCATCAATGGGGCACTATTCATCCCACTGACACCAACAGTGGGACACCATTGCTTTCTCAGACACCAAAGATAGGGCATAGACACTGTCTACTCCCTCTGATGCCAGGCAATTTTCTACTCCCACTGGCCATAGTTCAGCCCCTCATAAAGTCGGACGGACAGTAAACTTCCTATTGTTTAGAAAATTTGAAGACCTCTGATATAGGGAATCAAAAACACGTTGCCCTAAGGTTACAGGTGGTCCAATGGCAGAGGCAATATATCACAGAGAAGAGCTGTACATCATGGGGGGGGGGGGGGGGGGGCTGCATG
>BLSH010166049.1:391753-402671 GCA_018402905.1 Glandirana rugosa
GTGTAGTCACAGGAGTCAGGGGGGTAGGAAGTGTGGACTCTGATGTGAAGGATGGGGGGACTTCGGACTCTGACGTGAAGGGAGGGGGGTGAGGACTCTGAGGTGAAGGATGGGGTGACTGAGGACTCTGATGTGAAGGATGGGGTGACTGAGGATTCTGAGGTGAAGGATGGGGTGACTGAGGACTCTGATGTGTAGGGAGGGGGACTGAGGACTCTGATGTGAAGGATGGGGGGACTGAGGACTCTGAGGTGAAGGATGGGGTGACTGAGGACTCTGATGTGAAGGGAGGGGGACTGAGGACTCTGATGTAAAAGATGGGGGACTGAGGACACTGATGTGAAGGATGGGGGGACTGAGGACACTGATGTGAAGGGAAGGGGGGCTTAGGACTCTGATGTGAAGGGAGGGGGACTGAGGACTCTGTTTTAATGGATTTATTGAATTTAAGTAAAAAGAGAACAATATTCCAGAGATAAGCCAATGTAAGAGTTCTATACACAACTGAGCGTAAGCTATACAATACAATAATACAAAAAAAGATAAAAAGAGGAAAATATGCATCAAGAAAGCTTGTAAGCAATTAGATGTCTCATAAGAGGTGGGAAGAGTAGGGACTGGCAAGGACTGTGGCGCGCCCTCAGTACAATGCCCAGTAGCCCAGCACTGCTCTACAGCATAAATATAGCACACAATTATACCTAATTTGCTACAGCACACAGTATACCTACACATTACCGACAGCATTTTTAAAGCCAAAGCTATCCTTTAATTCGACCCAACCAGTGCATTTAACCCCGTTATACCAAGAAGGTGGGTTCATCCAATAAAAGTAATTCAAAGTGCTGGCAGCCGGGGATATGAATGGAATCCTAGCGACTCACAATAAAGCACTTCTATTCAAGCGCTATGAAATTAAGAGTATAAATCTGGAACACATTGTAGGACGCTGTTGTCACAAGTAATAACACATGAGATAAAATTTCAGGCCTCTCAGAACGGGAGCTGACTCGGAGAGCTGTAAAGTGGAAAACAAAATCCCCAAATAATCTACATGGAGCTGTGAACCGAGCAGACAATATATTGGAAAGGAGGGGCCCAATAACATGTACAGAATTGTGCTTATACTGAATAATATTCCTTAGCGATGACATTACTCATGTATAGTGGCTGCCTGCAATTCAAGATTATCCCACATTTTTTTTCAAGCAATGTAAAAAATGTATCAGAATAGCATTTTTTAATATAAATATAGATCCTAAGGGTTCTTTCACACCGCTTTGACGGACTCCGTTGCTCAGTGGGGATCGATCCATTGATCCCCGCTGAGCCAGTGGATGATCGCTCCATCTCCGCTCACTATGCAGAGACGGACCTGTCAGAGCCCTCGCTCTCCTCTATGGGGATCGGATGAAAACGGATCCACCTGTCCGTTTTCATCCGATCCCATCTGCCAGACGGATGGAAAATAGGGTTTCCATCTGTCTGTATTTAGTAGATCAGAGCGGATCGGATGTCAGCGGACACGTGACCGCTGATATCTGTCGCTCCATAGAGGTTAATGAAGCGTCTGTTCCAAACTGACAAACTGAAAAACTGACAGGCGGACCTGAACAGTCCATACATGTGAAAGGGGCCTTAAGGTTTATGTAAAAACAAAATCTGTTTTTTGTGAATCTGTTGCAAATTTTGGCTAGCAACAACACTTCCTGTTAAAGGCTGACAACACTAAGCTGCTGCCTCACAATTAGCAGGGGTGTTGTCAGCCTGCCTACTTCAGTTGTCCTGTCCATCTCATAGATGCACCTAGCAGCACACCACAATACATGTGTATCTGTGCATTCTGGTGCACTTCTTTGTTACAAAGGGTACATGTTCATAAAAAGATGTGTTTTGATGGACTGGAAGCCCATTCAGAATGAATGCACTGCCTTAACTTGCTTGCTAAAACATGAAAAACTACACAATGCATATTCAGTAACACACCACAAAGCTTTAGCCATTTACAATGGGCCCTAAGGGTTTGTTCACACTAGCGATGCTCTCTAAAGAGAGATCTGTATTCAGATCGCTCTTCAGAGAGCATTTGACAGGTGCGAGGAAGCACTGTATCCCCTCCTCACCGCCTGCTTTAACTCCTTGATCCCTGCACATGGTGGTGGGGTGCTTGCAGAGTGGTGCCATGAACTTGAACGTGTTGTCTTCAGGGAAAGGGACAGGGGGTATAGTTCCTGCTGCAGCCACGAAGCAAAGCATTGTGGCCACGCCATGTGAACACCGCTGCCCTCTGCAGCTAAAGACGGTTGTAAAAGAGTGGTTCAACCATGGGGTTTTACCGCCCTCAACCTCATTTCAGGACGATCCCTTAAAGTGGTTGAAAAGGTAGAAGGTTTTTTATATTAATGCATTCTATGCATTAAGATTAAACATCTGTGTGTAGCAGCACCCCTAGTACTTACCTGAGCCCCATCTCTACCCAGCAATGTGGACGAGTGCTTCGGACATCCAGGACTCCCCTCCTGATTGGCTGAGACACAGCAGCGATGCCATTGGCTCCCACTGATGTCAATCAAAGTCAGTTAGCCAATCGGGAGAGAGAATGGACACAGGGAGCTGCTGCTCGGCATCGGGTGCCCCCAAAGCAAGCTGCTTGCTGTGGGGGCACTCGATAGGAGGGAGAAGACAGGAGCATCAAAGAGGGACCCAAGAAGAGGAGGCTCTGGGCTGCTCTGTGCAAAATAATTACACAGAGCAGGTAAGTATAACATGTTTGCTATTTGTAAAGAAAAAAAAACGAGACTTTAGTATCACTTTAAGGCTTGTTCTTATCTACATATTTTCCTACATGGTTTCCAACTTTACATTCCCTATGCAGTAATACCTTGGATTACGAGCATAATTAGTTCCAGAAGCATGCTTGTAACCCAAAGCACTCGTATATCAAAGTGAGTTTCCCCATAAGAAATAATGGAAACTCAGATGATTTGTTCCACCACCACTGTTGGTGTATGCAGTACTGTATGTGGCCAGAGTTGTGGGGGCGCTGGTATATGCATTACTGTATGTGGCCAGAGGTGCGGGGGCACTGGTATATGGGTTACTGTATGTGGCCAGAGGTGCGGGGGGCGCTGGTATATGCAGTACTGTGTGTGGCCAGAGGTGCGGGGGCACTGGTATATGCAGTACTGTATATGGCCAGAGGTGCGGGGACACTGCTATATGCAGTACTGTATGTGGTCAGAGGTGCGGGGGCACTGGTATATGCAGGACTGTATGTGGTCAGAGGTGCGGGAGCACTGGTATATGTAGTACTGCGTGTGGTCAGAGGTGCGGGGCACTAGTATATGCAGTACTGTATGTGGTCAGAGGTGCGGGGGCACTGGTGACGTTTGGAAACGCTCGGAGACGCTTGGAGACACTCTTTAACTGTTGACACTTTCGGTTGCCCCGACGCACGTTATTCCCGCCCCACCCAGCTGGGAGTGTCTCCAAGTGTCTCCGAGTTCTCCACGAAGCGCCCCCGGACCTCTGGCCACATACGGTAATACATACACCAGGGGATTGAATCCTGCTCTTGCGAGACAGCCCTCGGAAATCAAGTCAGGATTTAAAAAAAAAATAGCTAGTATTGCGAAACGCTCGTATACCGCGTTACTCACAATCAGAGGTATTACTGTATGTTCCTAAGATCACATAGGGATGAAGATCCGGTATATAATATAATCTTGCTCAAACCCGATGTGCATTTGTGGCACCACCACACACCAAGCGTCTGACGTGATGACATTACATAACAAGCTCTGCCCATGTGTTTTGTTACTGAGAACATCTTCAGGGGTAGCACTCCTTTCCCCTGAAGGTGTTCTCTGCAAGGAAACGTGTTGGGAGGAGCCTGTTGTGTGACGTCATCACGTCCCCTGCTCGTTGTACAGTGGTGCTGGTCTTTGTTTGTTATGATTGCTACACTGCGATTATCCTATTGTGTTTTAAATAAAAAAGTTGAAAAATTAAAGAGCTATTTTCCTTTTCTCTGATATATCTGGTCACTTACTTTATGGACGTGTTTGAAAATGTTAACATTACTACCTGAACACTTTTGTATATTTCTCTCCCATTTTGGCGAGGTCTGGAGTTATATTATGTTTATGTAACTTTTATATGTGAAAAATTAATAAACATATTGAAATCAAAATAAAAAAATGTTTTATAATACATCTGGGCTCTTTTTTCATCCCCTATGGTGATAACGTGTGAGCGTTTATATGAGCAAGTGTGATGGATGCTAGAGTTGGAGAGCGCTGGAAAGCACTAATCATTTATGATAAATGACCAGATGACCTCCTATTGTTTAGAGGTCCATCATCTCTGGTAGGACTCCTGTGTTCATGGAGGTGGGGGAGCACGTGAAGTCATACTGGATCACAAGATAGTCTTACGCCAGGGGTCTCCAAGCCTTCTGGGCTGGTTTACTGTTCATCAGACTTGGAGCCGGACTGTGGCCAGTTGGAATAGAAAATGCCCCGGTGTCAGTGGGAGTAGACAATGTCTCAGGCTTGGTGGTCAGTGGGAGTAAAAAAATTATACAGCATCTCTGGTCAGTAGAGGAAGGAATAGTGCCCTACCATTGGTGTCATTGGGAGGATCAGTGTCCCTCACTGGTGTCAGTTGGAGAAATTGTGCTCTGTCCTTGGTGTCAGAGGAAGGAAAAATGCCTCATCATTGGTGTGAGCGGAAGGAATGATCCCCATCATTGTTGTCTGTGGGAGGAATAGCATCTTGTATCAGTGGGAGGAACAGTCCCCCAAGGGTAGCATACAGGTAAGCAAAGGGTCGCTTTTGGCCCTAGGGCCACAGTTTGAAGACCACTGTCTTACACCATCATTTTTGAAATTTTTGGGATTAATGGGATGAACGTTATGATTTTAGTTATTTAATCACATTATTTGTTACCCGTTTGAAGTTATTTATTAGGAATATCTAATGAATTCGTACATCTTATTATTTTTTTTTTTTTGTATTTAAAGATATAATGCACTAATTTATTCATTTATCATTTTTTTTGTCATTAATGAGGTCATTTTATGAATGTTTAATCTTTAGAACTTTTTGAGTATATACATCTTACAAATGTCAGTAGTATTTAAAGGTATAACACACCTATTCATCATTTTTTTTATTAGAATTGGTTATTAATGTATTATTTATTTTGGTTGGATATAAACTTTCAATTATTAAGTGCACCTTGTGATTATTTAAAGAGGCAGTGCATTGATTTTTTTTTTTTATGTTATATGTATGCACCTGGAATGTATTTAGCTGATTTAAACTGAACGTTCAGTTGGGCTTTAAGGGCCGGTTCACACTGTAGCGAGGCGGAGCGGCGCGATGCGGCGCTCCAGGCGATCTCAAAGCGGCTTGCTAGGAGACTTCTATCATAGAAGTCAATGCAAGCCGCCTGAGATCGCCCTAAAAATAGTGCAGGGACCATTTTTCTAATGCGGAGCGAAGCGATTCGCTCCTATTAGAACGGTCCCATTTGCACAGCATTGAGGACAATTGTCAGGCGACTCAAGTCGCCTGACAATTCGCCTAGATGTGAACAGGGCGCGAAGTCGCGCCGCTCCGCCCCGCTGCAGTGTGAACCGGCCCTTAGGGAATCTCAATAACAGAAACACGGAAACTGACGTCGCTGACCTCCACTTACAAGAATTTGTCTGAGTTTCCTTCATCTTTTCGAACTTCTTCCAAGTCTCTTACTCATAAAGTATTGAAATCAGAGGGTCAGCATGGCAGCCCAGGCCAGAACGAGATCAGAAATGGCAGCGCAGTTTATTTTCCTCACCACGCATTTACTGTTAATATGCGATAGTTCACTAAAACCACTCAGCCAGTCTGCCCTATGTCAGGCTAAATCGAATTTTTATAACTCATAGAAATCTAATATAAAAGTACTGGGAATTGCTAAATGGGCCCCAAAGCATTCTGGGAATATTTGCCATATTAATGAACTTGAGAAAAATGATTACCTTTTCTGAGCCGCAGTCATTTCCATTTTCCAGGTCACTTTTCTCGCAAACGCTGTGACACGGCTGGTGTTAAAGTACAAACAGCCACAAGATGCCCAGCTGTTTGCTTACATTAGCGAGCTGCGTCTCATCATCTGCTGTCTATGCCCGCTGTCTCTTGTGGCCCCTCAGTAATATATGCCATTAAAGTTCATTATCTTATATCAGTACAAATGATGGCGTATTCGTTCAGTGATACCTCCAGCTGTGAGCCCAGCAGTTTTGTAAGCACATCACTATTACCACGCCATGTTATATAAGATAAAGGATTCCTGAGCCATGCTAAAAATTAGCCAAGTGTCTGTTTGGTGTAAATTTGTATTCGTAGGGCAAGGCATTCCAGAGAGGTAATTTGCTGCATTCTGTTGTTTGTTTAATACATGATATTTAATTAAGTATATGCCACGCACAGCCTTTAAATACAATGCAATTTGCCACGTATTTACTGAAGGGGAATTGGAATGTATCAAAAGGCTAAAGAGGTATTATTGCAATAGTACACAGACAGGAGGGTATTAATACATTACTACACAGGCAGCTATAAAATTTAGAGGGCAGCCAGGCAATCAGACAGGTCCTGACCATCTTCCCTGCAAAGTTCCATGCCTGGCGTCAGTAAAGTGGGGGAATGTTGTCGCCATCAATAGTCAAGGGGACCTGAATAGGTCTTTCAACATATTCGACTAAAGTGTATGTAAACCCCAAGGGCGCATACACACTGGCGAATGGGTCCGACACTAATTAACATGCAGTGGGGATCCCGCAGCTAATCGCTCTTGGGGCAATCACCTGCGAGTAATCAGCTCTGATGTTGGGTCCATTTGCATGTGGCCTTAATCTGTTTTTTTTTTCAGTATGTTTAGCATCATGCCTCATTGTATACAGTTTTTTTTTTTTTTTTAAACAAACCATTTTATGAGAATCTGTTGCAAAAATTCCTACCTGGAGATCCCGCAGTAACAGCATTTCCTGTTGCAGCCAAAGCTTGTGGCAAAGGACGGGCAAATGGTGGTGGGACTTAGGCCTCATACACACGGGCATATGTTAAATATGCAAAATGTCATGCCCATTGTCAAGGAAAAGTCAGCGTTTTTTTGGCGTTATGCATCGGCGTTAGTATGCGTTAGTGAGCGTCGGCGTCAATAGGCGTATTTTTTTTTTTTTTAAATCCTCTGCTATTTTTTAACCTAAAAAAACGCCAGTTAACGTTGGCACGGCAGTAGTGGCCGTTAGTGAGCGTTTTGCGGCGTTGGCGTCAAAAACGCCAAAACGTTACAGCTTTGGAACGCGCTGGCCGTGGGTTTTACTTTCAGCTCACTAGGGTTGTCCCGATACCGATACTAGTATCGGTATCGGTGCCGATACTGAGCATTTGCCCGAGTACTTGTACTCGGGCAAAATGCTCCGATGCTTGCACCGATACTTGGGCAACCAGGGGATGATCAGTGCAGCGCTGGGGGTATTTACAATCACTGATCTCCCGACTCCCTGTATATATTTCATTAAAGCAACTGACAGCCGCTTCTCCTCCCGCGGCTTTCAGCTGCTACAATGAAATATATACAGGGAGTCGGGAGATCAGTGATTGTTAACTCCCGCTGCACCAATCACCCCCCTTGACTGTCCCTGTATCCTTCTCCAGTCCCCCTGTGACCTCTGATCCCCCTCATTGCTCCGATCCCCTCTGTGTCTGACGATCCCCCTCTGTGTCCGACGATCCCCCTCTTCATGCTCCTCCAGTCCCCGTTGTCCTCGATCTGTCAGGATGGAGAGCGGAGGAAAGAGCCGGTAAATCTGTAATTTCCTTTTCTGAATGGACAGTCAGTGATCACTGACTGTCCATTCATAAATGTCACTGAGCATTGTAAACTGTGCTTACGATGCTTCAGCTTATGAATGGGGAGGAGCCGCTGTCTCCTCTCCATTCATCTTCAATGCAGCTGAGGCTTCTGAGAAAGGGACTGGGGGAACTCTATCCTCAGCCCCCTTCTCCCTGTCTCAAAAGAGAGATGTCAGGGGTCTTTTATATCTCACCAAAGCCCCCCCCCCCCCCAACAGGGCTGATAAAAAAAATAAATAAAAGAATTGTAATAAAAAGGTTAAAATGTAAAAATAATAAAAAATAAAATAAAAAAACACACTGACATCGTCCACTCCCGCCCCCCCCCCCCCCAAAAAAAGAAAGCATTGTAAAATAAATAAATAAGTAAATAAATTGTAAGAAATAATAAAAAAATAAAATTGTAAAAAAAAAAAAAAAATATTCGTGCCACTGTCACATGACATTAAAAAAAGTATCAGTAATCGGTATCGGCGAGTACTTGAAAAAAAGTATCGGTACTTATACTCGGTCTTAAAAAAGTGGTATCGGGACAACCCTACAGCTCACTAATGCCGACGTCCTCTACAGCTCTAAAACGTTGCCGTTTTTATGGGGCCATTGATCAACATGGAGAGCTGCAAAAAACGTCAAAAAACGTGGTGTCAAAAAACGTCCGTGTGTACGAGGCCTTAAAGTTACTGTTTTACTATAGTGCATGTTTATTTGATTTATTTCAGCTACCTATATAGTGTTTTTCATATACTGCACATTTACATCAGTCCCTGCCCTAATGAAGATTACAATCTAAGGTCCCTTACTCACATTCATACAGAAAAGTATTCATACCCCTTGAAATTTTCCACATTTTATCATGTTACAACCAAAAAGGTAAATGTATTTTATTGGGATTTTATGTGATAGACCCAGGGCTGTCTTTAACCACCTCGCGACCGCGCCATAGCCGAATGACGGCTACAGCACGGCCCTAAAATGCCGGGAGGCCGTCAATAGACGCCCTCCCAATCGGTTCGCACTGGGCGCGCTCCCGTCGGCGCTGGCGGTGCGCGCGCGCCGCCGCACGCCGCGTGAGCATGCCCGCTGGTCCGGCGGACCCGATGTCCGCCGGAGACCCACGATCTCCTTACAGAGAGGAGGAACGGGGAACCGCCGAAGTAAACACAGCGGTTCCCCGTTCTGTGAGGGGGGGCATGCCAGATCTACTGATCCCTGTCACTGGGATCAGTTAGATCTGTTATGTCCCTGCCAACCCCACCCCCCCACAGTTAGAACACACCCAGGGAACACTTTTAACCCCTTCACTGCCCCCTGCAGGTTAACCCCTTCACTGCCAATGATATTTATACAGTAATCAGTGGACATTTAAATTTCTGATCGCTGTAAAAATGTCATTGGTCCCAAAAAAGTGTCAAAAACGTCCGACATGTCCCCCCCAATATCGCAGTCCCGATAAAAATCGCAGATCGCCGCCATTATCAGAAAAAAAAATAATAATAAAAACGCCATAAATCAGTGTCCATAGTTTGTAGTCGCTATAACTTTTGCGCAACCCAATCAATAAGTGCCGATTGCGATTTTTTTTACCAAAAATATGAGGAAGAATATAAATCGGCCTAAACTGATGAATAAATTTGTTTTTTTATTTTTGGATATTTATTATAGCAAAAAGTAAAAAATATTGTTCTTTTTTCAAAATTGTCACCCTTCTTTTGTTTATAGCGGTGATCAGAAATGACACAGAGGGGATCAAATACCACCAAAAGATAGCTCTATTTGTGGGGAAAAAAAGGGCGCAAATTTTGTTTGGGTACAACGTCACACGGCCGCGCAATTGTCAGTTAAAGAGCGACAGCGCTGAAAACTGAAAATTGGTCCGGGCAGGAGGGGGGGTTTAAATGCCCAGTAAGGAAGTGGTTAATGTGGAGTTCCACACAGTTAAAAGTCAGCAGCTATAAAAAGTGTAGCTGCTGACTTTTAACAATTGGACACTCACCTGTCCCAGGCTCCAGTGATGCAGTCGCCCCAGGGCTCGCTCTTCTCTCCCTCCCTTCAGCAGCACCGGCATCACAAGTGTGGGCGCCCGGCTTTGGCTTCAAAGCCGGGCGTGCACTTAGGGTTGCCACATCATCCCTTTAAAACCAAACACCTATTAATTTACAGGTTCTGTGTCCGATTAAGGTGGTAATTAAACTCACTTGGTGCCTTATCTGCATTAAATTAGCCTCAGAAACTGTGTAATTCATATGTGTTCGGGTTTAAAGGGATGAGGTGGCAACTCTACGCACTGCCCCTTGTGAATGGCCGGAGTATCTTCTGGGATCTGTGATGTGTCCCAGAAGATCGCCGAGAGGGAGGGGGAGGAAGGTAAACTTCCTTCCGGCTCTGCGGCTCTAGGAGAGGAAGTGGACCTGGGACCCTGTGAAAACAGGGTCCCCGGTTTCCCCCCAAAAAAATGACATGACAATTATGGCATGTCAGGGTGTCACCTTCCTTTAAAGCGAAAGTTCCACTTTTGGGTGGAACTCTGCTTTAATATTGATTGGATCCTGGGACCCTTGCTAGAGGTGACACCATAACATTACCGCTCACTAATTAGTTGCTAGAGGTTACAGCACATCATTTCTGCTTGCTAATTGGTTGCTAGAGGTTACTGCACATCATTACTGCTCACTCATTGGTTGCTGGGGCTAGGGTGTGCGATGAGTGGCAGTGGTGGTGGTGGTGAAGGGGGGGTGGAATAGTATTAGTGGCAGTGCTGGGGGTTGGGAGGGTGTGATTAGTGGCAGTGCTAAGGGGTTAATGAGATCAGTGGCAGTGCTGGGGGGGTGGATGGAATGAGTGAAGGCAGTGCTGGTGGGGATGGGATGAGTGGCAGTGCTTGGGGGGGATGGGATCAGTAGCAGTACTTGGGGTGGATGTTATCAGTGGCAGTGCTGGGTTGAGTTGGGATCAGTGACACTCACTTGCTGTCACCTGTCAGTCAGTGTCTACTCAGTTCCCCCTGCCTGCATGC
>BLSH010166049.1:403759-421023 GCA_018402905.1 Glandirana rugosa
CGGATCCCTGAGGGAGAAGGGTGTTGAGAGAGAGGGGGTGAGAAAGAGGTGTGAGGGAGATAGGGGGTGAGAGAGAGAGGAGGGTTGGGGATGGGGGCGGGGGAAGTTGGGATGAGAGAGAGGAGTGAGAGAGAGATGGGTGAGAGAGAGGTAGAAAGGGATGTGAGAGAGAGGAGGGGTATGAGAGAGAGAGGTGAAAGAGAAAGGGGTTGAGAGAAGGGTGTGTGAAAGAGAGAGAGGGGGGTGAGGAATAGGGAATGAGAGAGAGGGGATTGGAGATGAGAGAGAGGGGGATGAGAGAGGGGTGAGAGATTGGGATGAGAGTGAGGGGGGGGGGTGAGAGGGAGGGGGGTAAAAGAGAGAATAGGGTCGGAGAGAGGGGGTGCGGGGGGGTTAAGAGAGAGGAGGGTAAGGGGAGCATGAGAGAAAGAGAGACCCTAGCCCTGTCTGCAGTCCCTTCTGTGCACCCCCTGTCCCAGTCCCTGTCTTTGGATAAGTGTGTGTTATGCCCAGTACCCTCCATAGGACTGGCCCTAGGCAGCTGCCCCTTTTGCCCTGTGTTAAAGATGGCCCTGGATAGATCAACACAAAGTGCCACATAATTGTGAAGTGCAAGGAAAATGATAAATGGTTTTCAAAATGTTTTACAAATAAATATGTGAAAAGTGTGTTGTACATTTGTATTCAGCCCCCTAAGTCAATACTTTGTAGAACCACCGTTCACTGCAATTACAGCTGCAAGTCTTTTTGGGGAGTACTCTACCAGCTTTGCACATCTAGTAAAATTTTTGCCCATTCTTCTTTGCAAAATTGCTCAAGCTCTGTCAGATTGGATGGAGAGCGTCTCTGAACAGCAATTTTCAAGTCTTGCCACAGATTCTCAATTGGATTTAGGTCTGGACTTTGACTGGACCATTCTAACCCATGAATATGCTTTGATCTAAAACATTCCATCGTAGCTCTGGATGTATGTTTAGGGTCGTTGTCCTGCTGGAAGGTGACCCTCCACCCAAGTCTCAGGTCCTTTGCAGTGCATCCAGTGCTGACATCTTTGTTAGTTTTTTCTGGGTTTCAGTATCCTTGGCCATCTTGATTGGCCGACGCAGGATGACAGAACCCCCACATATGCACAGCTCAGCATACACTTTATAGCAGGGATACGCAATTAGCGGACCTCCAGATGTTGCAGAACTACAAGCCCATGAGGCATAGCAACACTCTGATAGCCACAAGCATGACACCCAGAGGCAGAGGCATTGTGGGATTTGTAGTTTTGCAACAGTTGGAGGTCCACTAATTGCATATCCCTGCTCTAGAGGATACCCAACAGAAAAGTAAAAATGCCATTATAGTAGAAGAGACATAGTATGTATCTTCTGCAATTAAAAAAAAAAAAACGGCAGGAGACAAGTGCCTGTTTTTTACTGGCTGCCAGTAAAAATACTGGCAGTTGGAAACACTGGCGCTGCCCAAACACGCTGCAGCAAGCACTTGGATGGTCTCGGCTGGCTCTGGACTAGAATCGTGCATGTGCAGTTCCAAGCAGAGCGTTGCAGCCATATTTTCTACTGGCAACCTTGTCCCATCACTGACATTTATTGGCAGGAAAAAAGTGCCGTTTTTTACTGGTTACCAGTAAAAATACTCCCGGTTGGCAACTCTGACATATACATCTGTTTTTTTTTTTGTAATTAAATGTACACTAAAATGCAATAACTGCAGCATTATACATTTTTGTTGTACCTTTGGAATATTTTTGTATTTCAGATAATAGTTAGAGTTAAAAAAAAATAATCACCACTCAATCATACAATATTTTTCTCAATAGATTCCTTTAAAAAGCACATCTGATAAGCATTAGTCTTCTATGGGCTATGCAATTCCTTATCAGATCAAAAAATATGAATTGAGTCCATGATTGAAAGAAATGTTCATCAGAAAATTCCATCGCTCTTCAAAGTACAAATGTGCAGCACTTGGTAAAAATAAACCCCACAAATGCCAATTTTCTGCTCAAGTTAACATGAAATAAAGACTGAATATGCCAGGGGAAATATTTTGATTACTGCTTCACATTTCATATGAAAAATTAAAAAAAAAAAGCCTAATGACTTTTAAGTGGCCCCACTTGTCACCTAGCAATCAAGTAACAGCTTTCAAAAAGCGGCACTGGCAAGCCTTGAGCGAGCAGTAATTATCATAACATCATCAGCCCTATAAACACACTGCAGGAAATTGTAGAACGAGAGGTATGCTTTAAACTGACGGATCATTAAGTAGACTTGTCGTGATTTGCTTGTGATTAAAAGCTTCAGGCAATAGAGCACCGCTAGCTGGTCCATGGAGACGAGGGAAAAAGAAAATAAGATTATGTTTTATCCAGTTGTGATGAGAATTTCATCCGATCCCATGTGACATTTTGTATCTTTCATGTAGGAGGCGAGGGGGTTAGTGGGCCTGTTCATAAAACATGAAGGTTGATGTTTCACATTTTTATTGGTGAAAATTTTACATATTTATGAAACTGTGCTGTGAAATGTTAAAGTGGACCTTTAACCACTTCAGCCCCGGAAGGATTTCCAGCTTTAGGACCAGAGCACTTTTTGCGATTCGGCGCTGCGTCGCTTTAACTGACAATTGCGCGGTCGTGCGACGTTGTACCCAAACGAAATTTGCGTCCTTTTTTTCCCACAAACAGAGCTTTCTTTTGGTGGTATTTGATCACCGCTGTGTCATTTCTGATCGCCACTATAAACAAAAGAAGAGCGACAATTTTGCAAAAAAACCCAAATTTCTTACTTTTTCCTAAAATACAAATCCAAAAAAAAAATATAAAAAAACATTTTTTTTCACCGTTTTTGGCCGATTTATATTCTTCTTCATATTTGCGATAAAAAAAAAATCGCAATCGGCGTTTATTGATTGGTTTGCGCAAAAGTGGTCGCGTTTACGGATGATGAGAATTCATTTTTGGTGTTTTTAATTTTTTTTATTTTTTACTAAAAATGGCGGCGATCTGCGATTTTTTGCGGTACTGCGATATTTCAGCGGACATGGCGGAACATTTTGACACTTTTTTGGGACCATTGGCATTTATACAGCGATCAGTGCTATAAAAATGCACTGATTACTGTGTAAATGCCATTGGCAGTGAAGGGGTTAACCTGCAGGGGGCGCGCTAAGGGTTAACTATGTTCCCTGGGCGTGTTCTAACTGTATGGGGGATGCCCTAACAGGGGAAGGGAAGTTATCACAGCCTTCACGTAAAGGAAGGCTGTGATCACAGCCCTTCCCCCTCACACAGAGCGGAGGTCCGTGTTTACATACACGGACCTCCGCTCATTCGCTCCGAGGGGGGCATCGCGGGTGGCCGGCGGCAATCGAAGCCGCCGCACCCGCTCCCTGGCCCCCCCTGGACACAGTGAGCGCGCGTATGACGGCGATTTGCGGGAACGAGCCACTTTGCCGCCGTCAATTGCCGATCGGCGGTCGGCAAGTGGTTAAAGTGATTGTAAAGGTTGTAACTTAAAAAGAAAAAAAATAAATAATAAGAAACTTGTTACACTTACCTGCTCTGTGCAATGATTTTCTCATTAAGGTAAAAAAAAACATAGGCCCCCCCTTATACGTACCTGAGCCCCATCTCGATCCAGCAACATGCACGAGAGCAGCAGCTCTCGCGGGTCTCTTTCTCCGCATTGGCTCACAGAGCACTGTGAGGCCTGTCTGAAGTTTGCTAAAGAACATCAGAATGACTCAGAGGAGAACTGGGTGTTGTGGGAAGATGAGACCAAAATCAAGCTCTTTGGCATAAACTCAACTCACTGTGTTTGGAGGAGGAGGAATTCTGCCTATGACCCCAAGAACACCATCCCCACTGTCAACATGCAGGTGGAAACATTATGCTTTGGGTGTGTTTTTCTGCTAAGGGGACAGGACAATTTTACCACATCAAAGGGATGATGGACGGGGCCATGCACCGTTAAATCTTGGGTGAGAACCTCTTTCCCTCAGCCAGGGCATTGAAAATAGGTTGTGGATATGTATTCCAGCATAACAATGACCTAAAACACACGGCCAAGGCAACAAAGGAGTGGCTCAAGAAGAAGCACATTAAGGTCCTGGAGAGGTCTAGCCAGTGTCCAGACCTTAATCCCATAGAAAATATCTGGAGCTAGAGGGAGCTGAAGGTTTGAGTAACCAAACTTCAAAATCCCTCCTGAGATGTGTGCAAACCTGGTGGACAACTACAAGAAACGTCTGACCTATATGATTGCCAACAAGGGTTTTGCCACTAAGTACTAAGTCATGTTTTGCGAAGGGGCCAAATAATTATTTCAGTCACTGAAATGAAAATCAGTTTATGACTTTTTTGAAATGCGTTTTCCTGGATATTTTTGTTGTTATTCTGTCTCTCACTGTTAAAATAAACTTACCATTGAAATGGTAGACTGATCATTTCTTTGTCAGTGGGCAAAGTACAAAATCAGCAGGGGATCGAATACTGTTTTTTAACTGACTCCAGTCCCCCTTTGACCCTGCTCCAGACCAGTGGCGTATCATCCATGTGTGCAGGGTGTTCACTGCACACGGGCCTCCGAGGGGGAGGCCCACTGTGACCCACCCTGCACACATGCATAATTTTCCCTTGGGATGATCGGTGCAGCGGGAGGGACAGCTGTAAGCACCGATTTCCCTGCATGACAGTCGCTTCTCCTCCTCTCCCTCCCGTGGCTATTAGTGCTTACAGATGTCCCTCCCGTTGCACCGATCCTCCCGGCTGTTCTCTGTGTCCTCCTCCTCCCGTTCACCTCCTCCGCTCCCCGTGTTCTCTCCCAGCCCACTGTGTCCTCCTTCTCAGCTCCCCAATTTTCCTCCGGCCCGCTGTGCTCTCCCTCCTACGCCCCCCTCGCCCCCCCGCAGCGGGCTTCTTCCTCTCCTCTCCCGTCGGCTGCTGGGTTGATGTGTTAGGATGGAGAGTGGAGGAAGGGGCTGATAAATCTGTAATTTACCGGCCCCTTCCTTGTCTGAACTGGACATGGAGAGCGTTCGTTACCAACCTGCCCTTTGCCACCCACTGCTACATACCACCCCAAACTGCCCTATATCACCCTAACCTGCCCTATACCACCCTAACCTGCCCTATACCACCTCAACCTGCCCTATACCACCTCAACCTGCCCTATGCCACCCCAACTTGCCCTATGCCACCCCAAACTGCCTTATGCCGCCCAACCTGCCCTATACCACCCCAAACTGCCACATACCACTCCAACCTGCCGTATGCCACCTCAACCTGCCCTATGCCACCCCAAACTGCCCTATAACACCCCAAATTGCCCTATGCCACTCCAACCTGCCCTATGCCACCCCAAACTGCCCTGTACCACCCTAACCTGCCCTATACCACCTCAACCTGCCCTATGCCACCCCAACCTGCCCTATGCCACCCCAACCTGCCACATACCACCCCAAACTGCCACATACTACCCCAACCTGCTTATACCACCCCAACCTGCCCTATGCCACCCTAACCTGCCCTATACCATCCCAAACTGCCACATACCACCCTAACCTGCCCTATACCACCTCAACCTGCCCTATACCACCCCAACCTGCCCTATACCACCCTAACCTGCCCTATACCACCCCAAACTGACACATACCAGCCCAAACTGCCCTATACCACCCCAACGTGCCCTATACTGCCCTAAACTGCCTCTATACCTCTACAACCTGCTCTATACCACCCCAACCTGCCCTATACATCCTAACTTGCCATATACCACCCAAACTGCCATTATACCACCCCAACCTGTCCTATACCACCCTAACCTGCCCTATAACACCCCAAACTGCCATTATTCCACCCCAACCTGCCATTATACCACCTTCACCTACCCTATACCACCCTAAACTGCCACTATACCTCCACAGCCTGCCACTATAATACCCTAAACTGCCATTATACCACCCTATATTATCATTTACAGGGGCCAGGGTTCTGGGCAGCCTAGACAGGAGGGGGGTGACACCATGTTTTACTACACCAGGTGACACCAACCCTAGTGACACCACTGTCCAGCAGCACAATTTAGTGTGGGGGGTGCACTGTGATGTAAGGGAGGGTGGGGGACTCCTGACATCTACTGTTGGGGGGCTCTTGACATCTGATGTAAGGGGGGTGGGGTGTTCTGGACATTTACTTGTTATTACTATGAGGATAATACTATTCTATGCCAGTTGAAACGTGGAGTTGCACACTGCTGGCATCATATGTTTGAATTCAGAGGCAATTATTTAATAAAATACAGAGTAGATACATACATAGTCTTACAGATACAACCGCCCCTTTGAGGGCAACCATAATGCTGATACGGCGATGAAATTTAATTTGACACCTCTGCTCTAGAGGTTTCCCACAAAGGGATCGTGAAAAGTCAAAAGACTCCTACTATTCCCCAATCCAGTCTTCTAAAGTAGGATTAGAAGGAATGTAAGGACTTTTACAATACTGTTACAACACTAACAAAAACCCTACGTTTTTATCTATGAATTGTATTCAGGAACAATACTATTCAATTGTGCTGGAATCTGGAATATGTGCAGCTCTATCCATTAAAATGCATGTAAGACCTAAGCATAGAATGTTTCACGTGCATTTTCCTGGCAATACCATCCATCCCCATGTAATGCCCATTCTTGTAAAGGAATTTTGAACAGTAAGTAGAATGCTGAAGTGCATAGATATGAAAAATCTCTTTGAAATACGGGGAAAAGAACTATTCACGCATGATCATATGTTAAACATCAATAAAATCTGCAGGCATGAATTGTCCATTAATCAGATTCTTGATTTACCAGACTCTGAATTTACCGTAACCAGATTCTGAATATAAAAATAAATGACAAAAATAACACAAAACCAGGCAGCCACAAAGATCCATGGCCATTGGTGGTAGCCCAGTCAAAGTGGCCTTAAAATACAAAGAACTGATTTATGGCCTTGAATGTATGAGTGAATCCGGGACAAAAACACATTCATTGCTTTCATTGGGCCTGACATTCAGGAAGCCCACCATCTTTCAACATGGCAGAAGAAAGACTTGTATTTACAATGCAGTCATAATAAACAGGGAATAGAATTGGTGTCTTTATAATAGCAATATCAAGCAAGCTTTTATTCTCACCGGTTCACAGTTCATCCACGGCAAGCTGGTAAAAGCTGTAAAATGTCTTTTTTTTACCGTTTGATATATTCCCCTGAAATACACACAAACAACATAAAAGAATGAGAATCCTCTTGTAGGGGTTTCAAGCCCTGCGACCTTTCATGAAAGTATCATTTTGGAAGTGTGCAATTATTGATTATCTAGTTTAAAAGAGATAGGTTTGTGCTTTATGTCTTATATTTATTTATGGCCGACATTCCACAGCGCCTTACAGAGTGTGCTCAAACTTTTGTATTGCTTTCTTAGAGTATGGATTTTGTGCACAGAATGGAGAGAGAAAATACATTTCCCAGAAGTTTAATAAAATGTGACATTTAAAGTGGAACTTTACCCATAACAACTTAATAAAAATTGTGTTCTTTAGCAAGGAACATGCATTCCACATAATAATTATTCTACTAAAATTAGTGTTTGCTGTAAACTGCATCCAGCATTGTTAATGTGCCTTATTGTCTTAGGCTGCCATTTTGCTGAAGCCCGTAGCCTCTGAACAACTTTAGACTGTCAGCTGACTGGCCTTTACAAATTCAGGACAGTGCCTAAAAATTGAGAGCAACTGAGCATGTGCAAAGCAGGGTGAGGCAGTGTTTTACCAGTTTTTACACCGTATAGGACATGCAATTATTTTTAATGCTATACCTACAGGGGCCAGCCTGAAGTGATCTAGTAGAACTTGATTTTCTGACTAAAGTTCCACTTTAAAGCTGATCTCTGGGACTGTAAAGAAAAAAAAATACCCTTGCAGTGCCCTCCACCCAGATAGCAAGGATAACTTTCCACAAATTTGTGGCATTGTTGAATTGTGAGTCTGTTAACTTGCTGCACATTTGCACTGGCACTTTGTACACTTGCAGAGCACTTGAAGCACAAGTTCTAGTTGACACTTTTCCAATTTGTAGCAAATTTGTGTGGCAAGTCTCTAGCACGTGCAAAGTTGCAGTATTGAGTCTACAGTAAGAGCTCTGCAAGTCTACAGCATGAAAATTCAGCCACAGTGACCCCTGTGGTTGAATGACTATTGCACAACATAACTGAACCAGAACATGAAGCAGACTTGCAGAATGCTTGAAAAGAAAGCTGATCTGGAGTCATGCAATGCGGACTTGCTGCAATCGTGCAACAAACTTGTGAAGCCTGGTAAGTCTAGCAATAGCTTAGCAAGTCATTTTCAAACTTGCAGCACAATTGCCGGCTATTTGGGCCCCCATACTGGCAGGGTTAAACGCTCACATTTCTAAGAGTTTTCCAGGAGTTTCGTTAGAGATAGTTTTACTTACCTGATACCCTTCTCTGCCCGGCTTCTTATCCCTGGTGCTCCATGCTGTGGACGGTCCCTCTGGAACATCACATACAGTGTGGGGGCTATTAACCCTACATTGTACATGGAGGAGGTGAGCATGTGGCTGTCATGGATCTGCCACCTAGCGCAGGGGTCACTAAGAGTTAACAATTGTGCAGGGTGATTTCATTGATTGGAGCCAGGCTGCCTAATTTAAATACCTTAGCAGCACACAGACTCTGCTGTTTGATCTGCAGCTCATACCTGTCTTGTGACTACCTGTTGAGATCTGATCTGTTTCCTGTTTGACCCGGCCTGTTTGACTACGATAGATTTCTGTTATCCTGACCCCGGCTTGCCTTGTAACTACGCTTTTCTCTACATGGACTGATATCCTGTTGCCAAACCTTTGCCTGTATACTGACCATTCTCTGCCTGCCACTTGTGTCTGATTGATCGTCTGTTACCGAACCCGGCTTGTCTGACCACGCATCCAGTGTCTCTACAGCTTGCACCTTCCAGCTTCCTGTCTGCAGAGCTGACTGCGCCTGCTGTTACCTGCTGGTCCGCCCTGAGAGATCATCAGCCACATCAGAGATGATCCAGGCACTCTTACACCACTCGACTCTTGTGGTCACTGTTTATAACATTGGTGGCCCTTTAACTGGGGTTGTACGCGAGGCCTTCCCACTGCACGTCAGGCTCACCCATCAGGTACGTGAGAGTGGCTGAGGCTGAGCGTGCTTTAGGGAGGTGGTAGCCAACTAAACAGCCAAAGTGTTGGAACCTGGAAGGAAGACTGGGAGAGGATGGAAGCGCTCATAATCAACAGGAAAGCTAACAGAGCAACACTGGAGGGGAATGCTTGCCAGGGAAGTCTGCCATGTGCTAATATACTGTAAATACTAGCACATTATGGTTAAAAGCTCCTGGGGCCCAATTAAATGTTTTTTTGGTGGAGGTTTATTTCCACGTTTAGCCCAGGTTCACACTGAGTGCGGGAATGAAATGGTGCGAGTTCAGCCGAACTCGCACCATTTCATTCCCGCATGTCAATCCCGATTTCAATGGCGATTTCACAGGCATCTGTGTGGGTTTCTGCACAGATGCCTATGGAAATCGCACCTGAAATCACAAAAAGTAGTACAAGATCTACTTTTTGAAATTGGTACGGTGCCGCAAGTGCGGCGTCAAACCGATTAGGATGGTGCCATTGTCGGCTATTGCTGCCGATTTGGCATGCGATTTGACATGTCAAATTGCATTCCAAATCATGTCAGTGTGAACCGGGGCTCAAACTCAATTCCTCCTTTGAGCAAATTTCACCATGCTTTCTGGGGGTTTTTGTCTTCCTCTGGATCAACCACTGGTTTAGGTTTCTGAGGATGAAGGTTTTTCATTTATTTATTTTTGTCTTTTGGTTGAAGTCAATGGACATGAGCTTTTCTATTCTAGAGATGGGCTATAAGTACTTTTATTCAATCCTTAATTTACTGATCATCCACAGATGGTTGAACATGGTTGTTAGAGAATGTTACGCTGTACCCAATCACATACCAGTATCCTTTAATTCAGCTGCAATTTCATCCTAATACCTCCTCGAGCTGAAGGTTACAGTCTGCTCTTGAGAAACCACCGTACTGGAACTACCTGCTGTAATATTTTATTAGTGACTGACCATGCCTTCCCACCGCAGCCTAACAACCCAACCAAACAAGAATATATTATGATCACCCATGGAACAGCAGCAAATAATGCTAATAAATACTCATAAAGGAAGTTCTAGTGCTACAGTGACATTAGATAATCTTAATGGAAATATAATATTAAAACAATTGCCTCCATCGAGGCACAACTGAAAGCGCAAGCTGACATTCCACTGAACTGAATGATTCTATTAGAAGTAGCAGTGGAGAAGGATTCAGCCAATTAAGAGATCTGGCTGGCTGAATACACCCTGGCGATTTATAATTAAGATAAATTATATAAGAAGATTCTGGAAGAGAATGTAGCAGCCCAGAACAAACCACAGAGGATATCAAAAGATGTTTCACAAAGAAACATGTTGTATGCTCACATTTAATATTGTTTTTAGGAAATTATTTCAAAATCTGGTCAATACAATACTTGTTGGGCTACCATAAAGTGTAGAAGGTAGAGCAGGGGTAGGCAACCTACCTGAATAACATGAAGGAGATCAAAGGGGTTTGTCACTTTTTGTATTTTAAAGATATTAACTATAAAGGCCTAACTAAATAGAAAGCAAATCCTAGAAAAAAAAATAACAAAACAAATGTCACTGTATAAATATAAGCTTAGCCTACCTTAAAAGTGGACAGTGTAAGTCAGACAAACTGCCTTGTTTACATAGGCAGATTGTCGTTTTGCCTATGTACTGTGTAATTGGCGGGTGCCACCGAGTCGGCAGTACCAGCCGCTGGGCTCCTGCTGTGTATAATCACAGTGTGAACAGGACGTCGGTGGCGCACGTGTGTGCTCCAGACTCGGAAGTGTCAGATCACGTACTAAGAACATGATCTGGCACAGAGCGGCTGCCCTGCTGCAATAAATGTATGTGGGCAGTCTGCAAGCGGCTAAAGTGAAACTTATGTCAGAAAATTAAGTCATGCTAGATCACTTCAGGCTGGTCTCTTTTGCAGGTATAGCTATGTAAAACATAAAAAATAAGTGCCTATACTGTTTATTATCCAGTAATACACTGTCTCACCCTGTTCTGCACATGCTCAGTTACTCTTTATTTTTCGACAGTGTGCTGAAAATGTAGAGGCTGATCTGCTGACAGCCTAAAGATTTACTGGGGCTCAGGGCTTCAGCAAAATAGCAGCCTCCAGCAAGCAGAAACAGAAGCAATGCTGGAGGCAATTTACAGGACACATTTTTAATGTGGAATGTATGTTCCTTGCTAAAGAACATTATTTATTATCAAGTTGTTATTGGTAAAGTTCCACTTTAAGTTGGGCTTAAGGGATAAGGAAGAACGGAAGTTAAGTGTTTGTGTAGGAGAGGGTTAAGTGTTAAGGGGGTATTTAAAGTAGATTAGGAAAAGTGTGGCCATTCTATAATGGGCAAGGACATTGGCTTTCAGAATACAATATACTGTAACCAGCAGGAGACATTTGTCAATTTATGCTGTTTAGTGTGGATGGGGGAATTGAGTAATTTCTAAGTGTGTATGGCCAGCTTTATGCTTTACATCTAAGTGTGAGCATGCAATTTTGTTATTTTAGGGTGGCTGCAGAACTCACAAATATTCTCTGTTGGGAGCCCCACACCATCTTGAATTTTATAAAATGTCTTTTAAATGTACTATCATCAAATCACAACCCAATTTTTCTACTTCCCTTCACGTCTTTCACCTAAACAGTCCATCGGAAGCACTAGTACAGGCCCAAGACCCTTATCTACCCGCACTATTGCAGAAACATCTGAGCTCCCATGGCTTTGGCCCTGTTTTCTACTTAGAACACAATTAACAATTTCTTTTCACCTGAAACCTGCAGCAGGATCTTATCGCTTCTCTAGCAAAAAAATGGATCTTTCTGCAAATATTAATACTATAAATGCTCACAGAGTACACACTGTACATCTCTGCATGAATAACTTTTCAGTTTTGCAATTTATTCTTGCCTTTAAATTACCAAATGATGTCTCATAGCTTCTTTTAATCTGCTCCACTTTTTGAAATATTACACAGCTGATATACACCGCTGACACCGCCGTTCATAATGAGCCATTCTTTAAAGCTGCGCTTATGCTGAGATTTACCATACTAATTTCTTTATACTGCTGCTACAGAATGAAATGAATATGTTCCCAGTTTAAAAGGGTTTGTGGCTTCTTTTTTACTATTAATTACAAGATAATATTAACTTAAGGATTTTCATTTCATTTAAACTTGAATTTAACGTGAAAAAAACATATACAATCATGTAACCATCGCTGTAACTTTTGCGGGTGCATTTTTCTCTATGCTGCATTCAGAGGTAGAACGTTTACTGCCTATTTAAAAGACAAGTTTTCATTAAAGCTAGCCATACATGGTTAGAATTTTATTTGCAAACGGGCATTTTCATTCTCAATGACTTACAAAATAAATTTCTTAAAATATGGAAATTATGGCTTACTTGTGCCTTTCCATCCCTGAAGTCCTCTAGCTTGAGTTATCTATAGTCTATTAACCTGGATCGTGGGCCTGAGTGTCTGGGGAACACATTTTTATGTATCCCTCCCCCACTACCTATCCCTCTGTGTTGTCCCTGCCCCCACCTCGATTTCTGCCCTCTGATAACCTTGCTTGATGCCCCTCAATCCCTGGCTTCTACCATTTCCCTTTTCCCATTAGTTTTCACCCTAACTTTCCTCTTTCCACCCATTTTCCTACCCCCATATCTCCTTGCCCAGGCCTACCTGTTAAACCAATGGTCCAGACCACCTATCTGCAATTTTAGATGCATGAAAGAGCAGTTTCTTATAGGTCTTGAAGTATACTGATGCAAATGTCTGATCACTCTTCCCTGATTGTAGTAGAAAACTGTAATTTTCAAAATGTTTGGTTTTCTAATGGGAATAATTTGATGACCGTTTTCATTCCGGTAAAATTTAACCTGAAGGATGGAAAATGTTTGTGATTTCTTATCTGAACAAACAAAATTCTAACTATGAATGAGGTTCCGAAAAATGTATTGTTTATGCGTATATGCTAAGAAAAGTTTGATTCAGCAGAACTTTTGTTGTCTGTCAGGAATATTCCTTCATTTTATATATGGTAGTTAGGTCATGAGCATAAATATTACATCACCTATGGTTGATAACTGGTGAGCGGCGGATGTTTCCACAGAAGTTAATTCTCAGGCCCATCATGTCTGACTACTTTAATGACATGCACTATTAATACCTTATGGAATAACCAATTGGAAGATTGTCACTCCTGATACCTCTGCGTTATCTTTATGAATATTTTGCTGCCTGTGTTGCAGGATTCTTACTTGTATGTATCCCACCGATGCCTGATTGTCTTTTGCTACCTGAAACTCTCAATAAAAAATTATGGAAATTGAAAAATTGCATCAACTCCATGAATCACAAAATCGAGCATTACCTTCCAAGCCATTATCATGGCAAATGATCAGAAATTTTAAGAGCTTTCTAACGAAATTTGGTGAGTCAGTGATTGTAACACTATATAATCTGAAGAATGATTTTTTTTAGAATGTCTGAATGAAATTCTCCATTTGTTTCACTAGCTTAAGCTTGTGTAAGAAGTCTGTAGGGGAGGACTGGAATGGGGGGCAAGAAGGCATTTGCCCACAGGGCCAGGGCTATTAGGACATGTTGGGCTGGTGTCCATAAATGGAGTCATGCTTGTAAAAGAGGACTGTCAATACTTCAATAATTACTCCTGTACAGCAGCTGGGATGCATGGAAGGTATTAAAATACCTAATGGCACATGGAAAGGAGTTCCAGAAAAGGAAGCAGCACAAGAGAAGTCCAGGTAACATAACTAAGAAGTGATAACTAGGGAAGCATGAAAAAAAATGTTCATAACAAAACAGACAGTCCTAGACAAATGTGTATCTAGAGGCAAGAAATACAACAAGGTGGCAGATTTTAAATGAAATAGGAGTATTTTAAGGGCGAAAAAATGTGAATTGTTTTAAACTTACTTAAAGTGATACTTAAATCAATGGTACCTTTTTCCCTGTAGCACTCTTTACTTGTGCTAGTAGATAGGGTTTGAGAGTGCAGGTAAATTTAAGCAGGCCTAGCTAGAAGCCTGTTTGTTTTGATCTATGTGGGCTGGGAGTGGCTCAGAGTAGTGTTGGGTGACTCACAGATGGTGTCAGAACCCCCCACTTCTTTCTAGAAGGTGCTGAAAAGAGGGCTGGGGTGGGAGGTGGGGCCATCTGCAGTGTCTAAGGAGCCCTGACCAATCCCCAATCTGGATTGGCAGGGGGCGGGCCTCCTTATATGACTAGGGTCAGCCCAGCTGGGGAGGAGAGTTTGGGTGGAAAAACTGGAAGATGGAGTACTAGCTGTCATGGCATTTGAAGGAGATCCTCGGGGGGGGGGGGGGGGTGACTTTGGGCCTGGAGCCCAGGAGTGGAGGGGACCTTCGTACAAACCACAGGGGGTCTCCTGACCAGGAGCAGGAGAGGATAGTGGAGTGTACTGCTGGGCAAGTCTCCAGGAGGGATCCACCAGGTGTTGGTGAGTGACACACAGCCTAGAACGCTGGGGAGGAGGATTGGGAGAGAGACAATCTGAGATGAGTGTAGAGCCAGTGAGGACTGTGGTGTCACAGGCAGTGGAGTCGGGCAGATGCAGCCAGGAGGGCTGGCAGAGCCTGAATAGGACTCGCTGGGAGCAGTAGTCCACTAAGGGCAGCTAGCATTTAAGCTTTCTAACCTTTTTTTGGCTACACTACAGGGGCCTACGGTCCCTGCCTGCAAAAGGCACTTCTGCAAGGTCTGGCTGGAACCAGAGTCAGGCATAACCATGTTCTAGCTGCACCCGTAGAGAAGTTTGTGCAGGAGGATGAGCAATGGTCTGCAAGTAAGGAATGTGCTGGAGGAGACTGTAGTAGTATGTGCATGGAGTGTACATAGTTTGTCCCAACCAAATTGTTGAATTCTTTTGGGCATCTCATAACTCCCAAATCCCATCCAAGTTAAATCCCCCAGTAAAAATAACAAAACAAAATACCTGGACTGATCTACGACTCCGGATGTCTGTGAGAAGTGTCACTGGCTGGGCAGGGTGACAGGTGGACCACAACAATCAGCAGCCCCAAGGGGGGGGGTACCACTACATCCCAATCAATATACATATGTCACATGATCCAGATCTTTCCCACCCTTGCAGGGAAACATAAGCAGGAGGAGATTCTAGTCCCCTGCTGTGGGTCACATGTTGAAAATTGAAAAAAAAAAAGCCCTGATTGTCCTCTTCTCGGGTCCCCCACCAGTATCCTGGACTTTCCCCCCCCCCATGAACGCCCCCATAGCAAGCAGCTTGCAATGAGGGCACTCGAGCATGCTCACTCCTGAACCGTCTCACACACATAGCGAGGCTCAGTCCTGCCCCCAGCGTCCTCCTTCACCAATGGTCCCTCCTGCTGTGTCTCGGCCAATGAAGAGGCAGAGACCCGGGAGCGCAGCGGCTCTCATGGACATCGCTGGATCGCGATCCGGGTCGGGTAAGTATTGAAGGGGTGTGGGGATGCATGCAGAAGGTTTTTTTTACCATCAAGCATAGAATTAATGAAGGTAGAAAACCTTCTGCCTTTAGAACCACTTTAATAGCAATAAACTGTTTAAAATTTACATACAAATATATTTGAAATTACATCTTTACTATTTTTTGGCAATAACATGGTGTGGGCGGATTTCTTACAGTCAAAGGCTGTGTCATGCCCCTCTGGCCTGTGTCTTAGAATAAGAGGGATGTGAAGCTTCCATTAATCTAATGTAGTGGGCTTGGAGGAGGTTAGTGGGATTGGAGCAGGAGGGAGGGAGTGGGCTGTTATTTACCACTGTACAGGGTGGGCCATTAATATGGATACACCTTGATAAAATGGGAATAATTGGTGATATTAACTTCCTGTTTGCGGCACATTAGTATATGTGAGGGGGGAAACTTTTCAAGATGGGTGGTGACCATGGCGGCCATTTTGAAGTCGGCCATTTTGAATCCAACTTTTGTTTTTTCAATAGGAAGAGGGTCATGTGACACATCAAACATATTGGGAATTTTACAAGAAAAACAATGGTGTGCTTGGTTTTAATGTAACTTTATTCTTTCATGAGTTATTTTCAAGTTTCTGACCACTTATAAAATGTGTTCAATGTGCTGCCCATTGTGTTGGATTGTCAATGCAACCCTCTTCTCCCACTCTTCACACACTGATAGCAACACCGCAGGAGAAATGCTAGCGCAGGCTTCCAGTATCCGTAGTTTCAGGTGCTGCACATCTCGCATCTTCACAGCACATGGTTTTTTTATGGTTTTTATGGTCAGTAAAAACCAATACCGGGTGAGCTGCTCCTTCCAGGAGGTACCGCCATTCCTCCAAAGCCGACTTTATGGCCAGCAATTCCCTATCACCGACATCATAGTTCCAGCAAGATGGTGCACCACCACATTATGGGTGTCAGGTCCCAGCATTCCTAGATGAACAGTTTCCTGGAAAGTGGATTGGTCGTCGTGGGCCAGTTGAATGGCCCCCACGGTCTCCCGATCTGACTCCCTTAGACTTTTATCTTTGGGGTCATCTGAAGGCAATTGTCTATGCTGTGAAGATACGAGATGTGCAGCACCTGAAACTACGGATACTGGAAGCCTGTGCTAGCATTTCTCCTGCGGTATTGCTATCAGTGTGTGAAGAGTGGGAGAAGAGGGTTGCATTGACAATCCAACACAATGGGCAGCACATTGAACACATTTTATAAGTGGTCAGAAACTTGTAAATAACTCATGAAACAATAAAGTTACGTTAAAACCAAGCACACCATTGTTTTTCTTGTGAAATTCCCAATAAGTTTGATGTGTCACATGACCCTCTTCCTATTGAAAAAACAAAAGTTGGATTTAAAATGGCAGACTTCAAAATTTCCACCATGGTCACCACCCATCTTGAAAAGTTTCCCCCCCCTCACATATACTAATGTGCCACAAACAGGAAGTTAATATCACCAACCATTCCCATTTTATTAAGGTGTATCCATATAAATGG
>BLSH010166049.1:421033-449637 GCA_018402905.1 Glandirana rugosa
GAGTTCCCTTTCACTTGATTAACTCAAGTACGACACTCTGTTTAATCTCCCACGTGTGATGAAGTACAATGACCATTTTACTTAACGAAACTTATTAAGAATCAAAGACTCTTTAACTTGATTAGTGAGGTCTTTACAAAAAATTCCTTGTAAGATACAACACGGTACCGGAACACCTTTGGTAAACGGATGACACCTTTTTTTAGGTTTTCAACAGTCTTACTGGGAACAAAAAAAAGTAATTAGTGTAAAGAAAGAATTTCGTTGTGATTTGGGTGTAGGGTTTTTTGATAGTTATTTAGGACCTAATGTACGACAAGTATGAGAGAGTCAGTGGTACTCTAATCAAAAGACATAAGACGTTTTTTGGAAAAGTTTCCCCCCCCTCACATATACTAATGTGCCACAAACAGGAAGTTAATATCACCAACCATTCCCATTTTATTAAGGTGTATCCATATAAATGGCCCACCCTGTAGATATGCCCACATGTGTGTCTCTATAGTCACATGGCCTATTCAGATATGATAGGGAGGAAATGCTCAGCATAGAAACTCACTGAAAACTGAGCATGTGCAGAGTTGCCACCACAGCTGCAAAATCCCAAAACGGAATTAAAGACATGGACAGAAGGTGGAGATAAAGAGCATCAGGATCTACCAGGTTTTTTGCAGAATACAGAAAACTAATCTCATGGTGACTGAGAGAGTATGAACAGCATGTAATCCAGGATTTATTGATAGTTTTTTGGGATGTGGGTTTAGTGTTGCTTTAAGAAAGAAATGTGATTAATGAAAAAAAACAAGGGTCATTCTGACAACTTTTGGATTTTTTTCCACAGTAGGCAAATGGTTTCCACAAGGCCATGGCACAACATAGAATGTTCCTTAAAAAACATTTCTGGAGTGATTAGTTCAATTTCTCAGAAACTAAGAATTATTCAAAGCAATTCATTTTACCAGTAACATGAAGTAGTGTGCACCCTCTAATTTGTCTCACAGCATGAACTCAATTAGTTCACTTTCCCTTGAGCAGATGGCCATGCAAATTTTCATCCTACTAAAAGTTAGAGACGTCACAATCTGAGCGTGTTCTCTAAACTTTAAGTGGCAAACCAACATTTAATTAACTTGGCTGCGTGTATGATTATATGATGGTAATTTCAAAATGTAAAGGGCCAGTCCATATTAACTTGTATATTCTTACTTTTTGGTAGTGGAACTTTGCTTGACTGTCCTGGGCGCAGGGCCCCTGAATTTTAATCTTGTACCCACTGCCACTTATTTAAAATCCCCCAAAATCTATGCAACCAACATGGCCAACCCATAAACTTCTGTATTTAACATCCTCACAACCCTGATTTCACAATGACTTCCTTCCCAACTTCCTTATCCCCCTCTGTATTTGCAGTATGTTCTCCTCCACTTAAAATATGCTACTGAGGATAGTCAAATAATGGGATGAGACCTGGTAGTACTTGCAGTCAAGGTACGGATGCTCAGGCAGACATTGTCAGCTCTATGGTAGAAACAGCCTTTGAAGCAGCCTTTGGTTCCTGTCTACCAAAGGCTTTGGGAAGTTCAAACCACCAAACACTGAAATTTGGTTGGAATTTAACATTATCTGAAATTTGGGATCAGACTTGGCACCTGTCCACACTGTCAAAGATACCAATACCTGGTTTAATGATCATGGTATCACTGTGCTTGATTGGCCAGCAAACTCACCTGACCTAAACCTCATAGAAAATCTGTGGGGTATTGTCAAGAGGAAGATGAGACACCAGACCCAACAATGCAGGCAAGTTGAAGGCCGCTATCAAAGCAACCTGGGCTTCCATAACACCCCAGTAGTGCCACAGGCTGATCTCCTCCATGCCACGCTGCATTGATGCAGTAATTCATGCAAAAAGAACCCCGACCAAGTATTGAGTGCATACTATACATGGACATACTTTTCACTAAGCCAACATTTCTGTATTAAAAATCTTTTTATTTTTATTGGCCTTATGTAATATTCAAATTTTTTGAGATACTGAATTTTTGGGTTTCACTAGCTGTAAGCCATAATCATCATAATTAAAGAAAGAAATGCTTGAAATATATCACTCTGCGTGTAAAGAATCTATATAATATTTGTGTTTTACTTTTTAATTGAATTATTGAAATAAATGAATTTTTTGATGATATTCTAATTTTTTGAGATGCACCTGTGTAAAATGAGGTTAACCTTAAACACTTTCAAATTGCAATCAGGCAGACCCTTGCACTACATAGTTGAAGGTAAATCTAAAGTACATCAAGCAAGAAAATTGTATAATGTGTAGCTAGCTTAACCAGTTGCCGACCGCCCGCCGTGGCTTGACGGCGGCAACATGGTTCGTTATCACGAAACGCTGTCACCTGACAGTGGCCGCAAGACCGAGTATTGTGAGCGCACACTGCCTGAGGCGCGCTCATGTGCTCACTGTGTTCCGGGGGGGGCAGGGAGCGGGTAGGGGGGGACTCGATCTCTGCCGGCTACCCGCGATGGCCCCCCGCAGTGAGAGAACGGAGGTCCCTGTATGTAAACATGGATCTCCGTTCTGACAGAGGGGGAAGGGCTGTGATCACTGGCTTCCTGTATATGGGAGCCGTGATCACTCCCCTCCCCCTGCCAGCCCAGCCCCATACAGTTAGAACACAGAGGGAACGCAGTTAACCCTTAGAACGCCCCCTCCAGGTTAACCCCTCCACTGCCAATGGCATTTATACAGTAATCAATGCATTTTCATAGCACTGATCGCTGCATAAGTGTCAATGGTCCCAAAAAAATGTGTCAAAATGGTCCGACATGTCTGCTGCAATATTGCAGCACTGCTAAAAATCGCAGATCACCGACATTACTAGAAAATAAATAAAAAAAAACTCCATAAATTAATTCTCATCATTCGTAAACGCGGCAACTTTTGCGCATACCAATAAATAAATGCCGATTGCGATTTTTTTTACCAAAAATATGAGGAAGAATTTAAATTGGCCAGAACCGATGAAAAATTTTTTTTTTTTATATTTTCTTTTTCGATTTGTATTTTAGCAAAAAGTAAGAAATATTGTTTTTTTTTTTTGCAAAATTGTTGCTCTTTTTTTGTTTATAGCGGTGATCAGAAATGACGCAGAGGGGATCAAATACCTCCAAATAAAGCTCTATTTGTGGGACAAAAAGGATGCAAATTTAGTTTGGGTACAACGTCGCATGACCGCGCAATTGTCAGTGAAAGCTACGCAGTGCCAGATCGCAAAAAGTGCTCTGGTCCTAAAGGGGAAAAACCTTCCAGGGCTGAAGTGGTTAAGGCTCCAAGTCATCAAGCTCTCCACAAGAATTGTTTTATTAGACTCATTCATTAGTAGGCTTAAAATGGTCTTGTTGGATGTAACACTGACCAATGTAACACTTCTGTGAAGTGGGAGGTTGATCAGTAGGAAAACCAGGATGACCCACAGTGTAGACTGAAATGTCTATAGTCATGGACGTTAGTGGCCATCGGACGATTTTGCATCTCTCCAAAATTAGACATTTATATTTATAAACAACAGAACTTGCAAATATATAATGACCACAAGCTGTGTTTATCACTTTGAAAGCATCAAATTTTAAAAAGTGCATTCACTGAATGCAATAAAATTGTATCTGGGTCCCAAAATCTTTTTGTAGAACTTCATTTTGATATTGTGACTTCATCAGTTCCTTTACTTCTATTAAAGTTTGAGTAAAGGCAAAACTTTTTTTTCAAGTTTCGAATAGAGTAGTAAAGAGTAAAGACCCATATCTGGCTATTTTTTGCTGTCTGTGTCCTGCTTGGGAGATTTGCCTTCACTTCCTTTGTTGGAGACACTACAGGAAATTAGAGGAAAACAGTTGTCACTAGGACAGGTGTCTTGATTGGACGATTTACCCTCACACCTTGCTGTTATGATAACTCAAATTTTGGATATCTCCTCACTTTTTATACTGGAAGTAATGGTCCCCCGGAAAAATAGAGAGGATAAATCTCCCCATCATTTACATTTTTTTACCCTTCCCCATTCCAAACTAAAATAACATTTTTTTTCCACATACAGTATATTTTAACAGAATATCCCTGCTAAAATATAAAGCTGGCCTTTGGCAATTAACATTATTTGGCTCAATTCATTAAGCTTTGGTGATGATTATTCTCAATTTTGGCTGGTATTTTCAGAAATGGGAGCCAACTAGAAAAATGAAAGTCATGTGGCTAAATAGAACAACCTTGGCGGCAAATAACACGTGTCATTGATTAGTGAATTGAGCCCGATCGGTCGCCGTTGCATCTCCCTTGTGCTATTTGTCTCATAATATAAAATCAAATTTTAATTTTTGGAACACCAACGTTAAAGCCTGAAAAGGCTGCTAATTCAATAACCTTTCATTTCAGAATTATATTTATGAATTATAGGAGTGGAACTGGCCAAGCAGATTCCATGTAATTTCCTCCGCCACTGATTACTTTTTAAGCACTGCAGAATTTAACCAATATTTAAAAGTTAGCAGGCAAAAAGCAATTAATTATTTCAGCTCTGCTGCATACAGATGATTGTGTCATGAAAGAAAATGATTTCAATAAAATATTAATAAAGACTAGGCTTTTCTAGACCTTTTCTTCTTTCGCTTTTGGTCACTGCTTGTCTGACCTACAGAAAAGCTTCATCGACATCCTACTTCAGAGTAAGGGGCAGAACTTAAAGTGATATTAAACCCTCAGCTTTTTAAGCACTTTCAGCAGCTGATTTAATCACTTACTGAGTACTGAGTCTCTTTATCTATTAAGCCTTGCCTATAGCTGGCGCTATAACTGCAACTATTGGTTAGAAAATAGAATGCACATTCCTAAAACGAAAACATTTGGCCACAATTCTACTAGTGTATAGCCAGCTTAAAATAGTTGTAAACGTCTGAAAAGAAAAATTAACAAAGCATATCCTTCCATAGTGTGTACTTGCCTCAATCTAGAGGACCTAGTATAATTTCTGTCTGCTGCCTCCTTCCTCTGCTATCTGCATGATTCACTTTTGGCAGGTAATGCCAGCTCTATGTAATCGAGAGGGATGGGGGAGGAGGCCTCCAGCATGTAGCCTGTGATTGGCAGCCTTAGCTGAGCATGTTACATGTGTAGAGGGGGGTGTATCCAATCCCTCCACTCAGGTCTGAGATTACACCCAGCTCTCCTCTCTATGCTGTGCAGTGACATCAAATCCCCACCCTCTGGGAAGCTCAGAAATGCTGTATAAATTCTGAACTATAAATGGCTGTAGAGAAGAGAGGGCTATAGCTAAATAGGTACAACTTATATAGGGGGATTTGTTTCACCCCTGTGTATCACCTCAGGACAGTAATTTCACTGGGTATATGTAAGGGTTTACAACCACTATAATACTGCTTTTGCCCCTTGCCAGACCTGTCAGGGCCTGGATTTCAACCCGGAACCTCTGCTGTGTCAGGCAATGTGTCTTTTTGCTGAGCCACCTGGAATGCTGGACAGTTCCCTGGGAAATTCCTTGAATGATCCTGCCTTGAACCTTGTTTGTCTTGAACCTTGAATTCTTTGCTCCTCCCATGAACTTCTTGATTCAAGCCATGTCTCTGCACTTAATATTTGCCAGATTATTGTGCGCTCTCCAGCCAGTATCTCACTTTTGTCTTTCCTGCTGCTATTTATATCTTTGCTACCACTTGTTACTGACCCTTGGTTTGTTCCTCGACTACGTTTCAGCTTGATCCCAACTTGCAACTGGTTACTGACTTTTGACTTGTTTACTGACTACCCTTCTGTTTGATCTTTACCTGCTATATCCGCTACTGGACCCCGGCTTGCTCACTTCCTGGTGGGGCGATCCTGAGGACCGCAACCTGGTACTAACATGCAACTAAACCCATCTCCACCATCAGGAGTTTTGGTGAACACCAGTTAGTACACAAGTGAGCCTGTGTTATTTCCCATGGTGACCTACTTGTAAACTAATCCTGACGGTCGGTGGGAATCCCCCTACTGCAATAGCTACTGGTCTCCGAGCCTGACCCCAAACCATGACAAGACCTGTCCTTTGCAAGGCGCATTGTTCAGTGGACACCGGTAATAGACGTCAGGGATGTAAACACTTAAGCCGGCAGAGATAGATCGAAATTCGGCCAGTTCAGCGGGGATCAGCCGAATTTCGCTGGTTGAATGAAAAAAATGACTAATATATAGGCTGCTTTGGCTGTTCATATTCATCGCTGCAGAGACCACAAGGACAGGTCCACTTCTCATCTGCTACTAAAGTTCTTGTGTGAATTTCATGGCGACTCCTCGTCTCCTTTTGAATATTTTTGTAAGATCGGCACTTGTTTGTTTTGTACAATGATAAAAAAAGTAAACAATGCCACATACTATCTGTCTCCGAATTTCCTCCGCTCACTCAGACATCTTCCTCTTCTTCCCTTTCCCATTTCCTTTGTATAATCTCAGCAATTCATGCAGGTATTTATTTTCAGCATTGCCATCTGTCTCTGAACCATCAACAGATCTTTCAGTAACATTTATTTCTGAAAACACGACTACATTAAGATTCATAGAAATACTGTGCCAGATTCTGCTACATCTTTAAATGTATCTACATTTGCTTTTTTTTATATGATGATGTTTCATATAGCATTTAAATTATTTTTATTGCATTTTTAATTTTACAAATAAACAATTATGGCAGGGTGCTGCCATTACATTCAGTTTGCGAAGCTTTGTTCTATTTTTAGCACGGCAGCTCATCTGATAAATAATAAAAATAAGTATGCAAATTTTCATATTTGCTTGATATGTCACCCCATGCTGTCCAGTCAATATAGTTGAAGACCCAACACCTGGTAGATGGGAAGGACCTCATAGACATTGGACTGTTGGAGCAGGGGTAAGTATTGCAGACTTTAGTTTTAAGTCTGTGACAGTGCAACACCCTGCCACAGTGTGACATTAGGAAAGGGGAATGGACAGGACACAGGATTTTCAAAGTTACTGTTTTAGAAGCTCCAGCATATTTATTGTGAGTGGAGAAAACTGTGTTCTAAGTTTTCTCCAGGTTTGGTAGTTCCAGATTGGGGCCTGGAGTTTGAAGGTTTCAAAGTGTTTTGGGTGGTATAGAACCTGTGTCTGGGCTTTACTGGATGCCTGCAGCCTGTGTAAGTGCACAGGTGTGCAGGGTTGTTAAAAGCCAGGTCTGATGAGAACTCAGGGTAGTTGCTTCTATTCAGAGACACAACCTTGGAGTGAAGATAGTGGTGCGCTTCAGCCAAGAGGGGTTCCATACTCAAGAGACAAGGCCCCATGTTGGGTGGACTTCTTGCCCATAGGACCGGGAAAGTCAGGACAGCTACACGGGTCCAGAGAGACTGGGAAAGCTGAGGTGACTAGCGAGTCCAGGGGGGCTGGAGGGAGTCTGAGTTCCAAAAGAGTGTGAGAGAACCCAGGGTGCTAGGCGAATCCTATCAGGAGTGGGCCCTTACAGCAAGGTGCTGTGCCAAATGACCCTGAAGAACCTATAGTCTGGGAGACCAGTGCTAGTAGCCTTACGTGAACTAGCATTTTTCAGTTTCCGTTTTTGGTGCAGAAGAACCTGTCTGTGAACTTTACTGCTGTGTGAACTTTGTTTTACTTTTTTCAATAAAAGTGGGCTGCCAGGCCTTTAAAAACCCAGTTCAGACTGATGTGATCTCACTTAAAAATGCTCACCACCTCTGAGTTTAATCACCCCATATCACAAGTCCCTATCCCACATGCAAAAATACATGCACACACATATTTTGGCCAATTAACCTGCCAGCATGTCTTTGGAGTGTGGGAGGACACCAGAGTACCAGGAGGAAACCCACACAAGCACAGGGAGGACATGCAAATTCCATGATCCCAGTGCTTCAAGGCAGAGGTGCTACCCACTACGCCACTGTGCAGCCCATTGAGTTCCTTTTTGCCAGTTTTGGATAGAGTGGGAAAGGGTTAGAATCCCTGTCAAGTATTAAGTGCTGCATATATCATTCCATACTCCAAAAAAAAAAAAAGCTTTGACTTTTGAATATTGCGAGTCTTGGAAAAGCCCACATCTGTTTCTGCTGATCACTGTGTCAATTTCCCATCCAAAACCCAATAAACAGGAGCAAACACTCATTTAATTTTATTTACTTTGGATCTTTTGTATCCTGTTTCATTTATTTTACCGGAAGCCTTTAAAGTAAACCCAGAGTCCAGTAGAGAACCAATGTCCCCGTTCAAACCCCAAGTCCGATAACAGCTGGGCCGATGAAGCTGTTAATAAATAATATGTGTGCTGGGATCCTCTCAGGATATCACATGAAAGCATAGCTCTACGCTCACCCCTGCCTTGTGATCCTCCGCTGTCAGCCGGCATGCCAATTAGTGTCACTCAGAGGGACGCTTAAACTAATGTCTGTAACTGACCACTCAAAGCTTGAATGGGAATGTTGGGGGCCCGGAACATCTGCTGGAACTAAGAGTACAGCACCCACTGACACCTTCCAGTCCTGAAACTTGATTCTGTGAGCCACCAAGTCACTTCAAAAAGGTCTCATATGTATTTGTATGTCTCAAAAGGAAAGAATATACGTCTCACTATAAAGTTTGATATGGGATAAATGCTGGCAGGTTAAGAGCTTTCCCGATCACAATGCTGGATAAAGTGTTTAAAGCAGACTATTTTCCTTTTTTTTTTAATTAAAAAAAAATCTCAAGCATGCTTCATGACCACTGCATCTATTAAAGCACAACAACCTCTGGCGCAGCTCTCTTGCCCTCCAATCGCATCCTTCTCCCTGAGGGCCCCCTGCTATGTTTTTTTTTTTTCAGAAGTCTTCAGGCCAGTCCTTTGACATGCTGGATCTTTTTCCTCTTTGTCACTTTACCGGCCATGGGAGGACCTCTGCTGATGCAAAGACTGACGGTGACGTGATGATGTCAGCAGCACTCTCTCTGTTTTAAAATATTCAACATCAATTGTGATTCAGCGCTACACCTGCATACAGAGTTATTTTGAGGGGACAGCAAATTTACACTGTTATACAAGCTGTACACTCACTACTTTACATTGTAGCAAAGTGTCATTTCTTCAGTGTTGTCACATGAAAAGATAGAATAAAATATTTACAAAAATGTGAGGGGTGCACTCACTTTTGTGAGATACTGTATATGTACATTTACAAATCTTTCAAGGGTATGATCACATCATCATATAATATCACAATTCTAAAATGCAAAAGTGCAAAAATAAAATAAGAACTAACTAAAATTAAACTAAATAAAAATACAAATAAAAAGTTCACGTGAATGTGCTTCTCCACCAGGAACCAAAAATCCTCTAAATTGTGTTTATTCTTAAATATTCTTCACACCATTTGTAACCACAACCATTGGCAGCTCACCTCCTATATTGACCTATGGGTAATAGGTCTAGAACACTTGTCACTTTTTTTTTTGAAAATTATTTTTATTCATTTTAAAGGCATATACAAGTCAAAAACAAAATGAAAGCAAAAACAAAAATAAACACCAAAAAATAAAAAAAACCAACAACACAGGCTCAAAGCCCGAGGCCTAACAGGCCATACACTTACATACCCATTGCACTCTGAAATTCTCAACGGTTGGCACTGCTCCCGTCTCCCTTCACCCAAACCCTCCCGCCAGTCACCACTGTCTACCAATCGCATAGATGGTGTATACCAACTGATATTGACTACTTGGCCCTCATCTCTACCCAAACTCCAACTGCCTCCGTTCTCAGTTACATTTACACACTATACCGGACAACCATTTACAAGGATACTGTACACTCCCACACCAGTTACCATTCCCCGCACAGACATATATATATATATATCATATTCCTACACATCTCGATGGAAAACACAGATCACATCCTTTAGTCTGACAATGTGGACGTACTAGACAGCCAGCTTTCCCACACTTTATCAAATTTAAGAGGTATAACCCTACTGGTATAGGTGGCCTTGTACAGTGGAACAGCTTTGTTCACGATGGCCTTCCATGCCTGGATGGTTGGTGGAGTGGTCCTCTTCCAATGTAAGACCATCGACTTCCTAGCATAATGTAACAGAATAGTCAAAAGTATGCGTGTTACCTTCTTATGTGCAAGTACGTCTACCAAACCCAGGAGGCGAACACTTGTCACTTTAAGAGCAATATATGGATATGGGCTGATCCTCCTCTTATCTCCTCCTTGTCTTTTTCCACCATACAATGATTCTTAACAATATCACAATCAGAAGCTCAGAAATAAAACATATTGGACCACCCATAGCGCTTTCCATAAAAAACAACCGTATTTATTAAATAGACTAAATATATAAATTCACACTTAAGAGTGCACTAAAGGCTGGTGCAGCACAGACAAATTGCATGTGTGTTATGAAACCACTAAGCGGAGCAACACTGCTGAAGGCTGCAGCTTGTGGATAGAAAGTCAGGAGCTGTCCCCTTAAGGCATTAAGCTACCTCTCCAAGCGTTGCCAAAGTCTCCCTGAAGAAGCCATGCCATAACGCGTGAGGGGCAGAGCCGGCAATGTAGGATGTTCGTCAGTGCGTCACACTAACCAGTCTTGGAAGGATCTGGCATAGTGTAGCCAGGCTTCTTGTGGAAAGCGGTATGATGGTCCAATATCTTTTATTTCTGATCTTCCGATTGTAATATTGTTAGGTGTCATTGTATGGTGGAAACAGACCAGGTGGAGATAAGAGGAGGATCAGACTGTATCCATATATTGCCCTTAAAGTGAAAAGCATTCTAGACCTATTACCCATAGGTCAAAATAGGAGGTGAACGGCCAATGGTGGTGGTTACTCATTGTGTGAAGAATATTTAATGAAGAATATTTAAGAATCTACACGATTTAGAGGATTTTGGTTGCTAGTGGAGAAGCACATTCATGTAGACTTTTTATTTGTATTTTTATTCGTTTATATTTTATTTAGCCCATATTTTACTTGGTTGTAACAGATAGGAGGGTTTAATTCCACCTTAACTGGTTAGATTTAGTCATCTCAGTTGAAAAAATAAAAATCCTGCCTTTTTTGTGACTGACATTCTGCTATAAGGTGCACATGAAATGCAGACTGTAATGCCTATCCAGCAGGAGAAATAATAACTCCTAAAGTCGCTTTTAAACGAGATGCTCAGTCTTGATGAGCAGTTGTGTTTTCCTTTGATCAAACAAATCAGATCCAATTGGCAGCTTCAAAGTCTTAGAAGAGATAAGGTACAAACATTTCGTAAAATGCCACTAAATCGGCAGAACATTCGAGGTAAAAAAAAAAAAAAGTTTTGGTGCTCTTAAAGAAAGGCAGTCCATTATTTATCAGATTTTTGAGGAGGCTATATTATGCTTTTTGCTCAGCTGAAATGTCAGAGATTCAACAAAAGCAATTTAATTGAGTACATTCATCCCCCGGAATGCTCAAGTCTCGCAGACGCGTGTCCTACTAATGATAAAATATATCTGTTTTTAGAATCAAAGTGGCAAGGTAATATTGGACGAGACAGAGCGTGTTTGAGTCGGAAATGTTCCCTATTAAATTAACTCTTCTTCAGTGCGTTTCAGTCCAATTGTAATGCGATTTCAGAGCATCAGTCAGCTGTAAAGCGGACTCCAAAGAACAACTGATCAAAAACTTTACAAGAGGGATTCCGCCAATCCACACAGCTGCAATGAATTAAAGGTAGGAGTGGGACTGGGTAAGATTTTCTTATTTTTTTTTTAGGAATACAAAAGACAATACGATTTGTGAATATTAGCTTAGAGGATAAGGAACAAACAGTAGATCTAAACCCTAACTGAATGATATTTTGTTTGCTAAAGGACTGTGTATCTTGAGAAATTGTATCAACAATGGGACAAGGCAGGGTAAAGTATTATTTTTTAAAGAGGAGCTCTAGTCATTTTTGTGTTTATTAAAAAACTGTAGCTGCTGACTTTTAATAAACAGATACTTACCTGTCCCATGGTCCAGTGATGTGCTCACCCGAACTGTCCCTTCCCTCCATCTTCTGTGCCCGGCGCCGCCATCTCAACTGTGGGCACCTTGTTGTGACTGCTTGGGCTTCACAGCTGGTTGCCCAATGCGCATGCATGAGCCACGCTGCACATTGTGAATGGTCCCACTGCCCACAGTCTTCTGGGACCTGTGACATATCCCAGATGACTGCGGGGATGGAGGGTGAGAGGAGAACTTCTGGTCGGATCGCCTAGGTCAGTGGTCTCCAAACTGCGGCCCAGGGCCAGATGTGGCCCTTAGCTTGCTTTTCCCTGGGACACGGTTTTCCTCCACTGATACCAACAATGGGGCATAATTTCCCCCACTGACACCAATAAAGGGGCAGAATAACTGCCAATGACACCAACAGTGGGTCACAATTGCTCCAAATGACACCAAAGACAGGGCACAATTCCTCTTAATGACACCAACAATGGGGTCCACTGATACCAATGATGGAGGCAATGCCTCCAAATCAGACCAACAATGGGGTACAATTCCTCCCAATGACAACAACTATGGGGTACAATTCCTCCCACTGACAATGATGGGGTACTATTCCTCCCACTGACAACGATGGGGCACTATTCCTCACACTGACACCAAAGATGGGGCTCTATTCCTTACAGTGACACCAACAATGGTCCACAATTCCTCCCACTGACACCAACAATGGGGCCCTATTCCATGCATTGACATCAAAGATGGAGCATTATTTATTCCATGGACATCGGGACCTTTTCTACTTCCAATAGCCACAGTCCCCCCCTCCCCCTTAAGTCTTAAGAACAGTATACTGGCCCCTTGTTGGCCCTAGGAGATCCCTGGCCAAAACCAGGTAACCGCCCCCCCCCCCAAAAAAAAGGCCAGTTAGGGAAGGAGGGGGAGGTCTTAAAGCAAAACAGTTTTACCCCCACCCCCCCAACTACTAGCCTGAACAATGACATACAGCCACTCATGGCTACACACATATCGCAGCTGTGATGCTGTGCTTCCTGGCAAAACTTAAACAGCACACCGCTTTCTCACAAGGCATCAGTCAGTATATCCTCTGTCTCACAAAAGGTTTGGACTCCCTGCAAAGAACAACCATGGGTCATCAAGTCTTCATCAGTACTGCCAGTGATGCAGATATTACACTGGCAGTGCTTGTGTAAGCACTTAGAGCAATTACTACAACTTAAACTTTCTTATATCCTCTGACCATGGGCAATCTGCAACCTAAGTGCTCCTGAGGGTGAATTGTTACGGGGGGATTTATCAAAGCTGGGGGAAAAGTGAAGTGAACCAGACTCCTTGTTTCACTTGGAAGATGAATCCTATTTGCAGGGTCAGATTTCTGCGTAGCCAACACAGGCCATGGACAGCAAGGTTACCAGGGGAGGCACACATCTGATCTACCTACTTATCATGTTCAGCCAATAACAGATTCCCATGTATAACAAACTTGCCAGAACAATCTGTTCAGGTCCTAATTATTGCTTTCCCTGCACAGTTTGTACATTTTTGCTACCGCTCGCCCACTCCGGCTCTGCAAACTTAGAACTGTTAGCAGAGCAGACGTACGAGTAGTTTGGCCTTTTCTTCTAGCCATCGTTCTAATGCCTCGTACACACGTGCCGATTGTTAGACAACCGAACGTCTAACTTTTGTCCAAATTGGCTGTTGGCGGTTTTGTTCAGTGTACTGACGGTAGTCAAGTAATTGGCCAACAAAGCCAAACGTAGTGACGCGTTACGAGCGCATAAAGAGGAAGTTCAGGTGAATGTGATTTGTGAATTACGAACACAGGTTTACACGACTGAACACTTCCTGGATTCCAAGGATGCATTTGCACTTCCAACTTTTTGATGGGCCAACTTCCATACACACGAGCCAACAATTGGCCAATGCCTTGCTGGCCAACAAAAGTTCTCTAGTTTTGTCAGCCAACTTTTGTTGGACAATAATTGGAAATTGGCTGTTGGATCGTACGTACTAACGGTCGGGTTATCGGACAACAGACTGTTGGACGACCGTTGTTGGCCAATTATTGAACCGTGTGTACGGGCCTTTAGTGTGCTGACATGGGCAGGCAGGTACTGTATCCTGGTGGCCTGAAGAATTGTTTTTTAGATCAGGCTGTGTGGTAATCCTGGTTAACTACTTGCCGACCGCAATAAATATATATACGGTTTGCAAGTGGTTTACCAGGATTATGGCTGAAGATATCAGCCATAACGCTGGCATTGTTTTTTGAAGCCAATGGCTGGCTCTCTCATTAAACCGTTCGGTAAGTAGAGTAACAACTTCAGCCTGGACTCCAACCAGGCCACGCCCTGTTGCTCACGAGTGTTTCTCGGGCTTACCGTTTCCACAGTTTTTAAATATTTTTTTGATCTTTCGCTTTTAAAAGGTAAAGAAAAGATCTGGGGTTTATTTGGCCCCAGACCACTCTATGAAGAGGACCTATCATCCAAGGGATGAGTAAATCCCATGCAATAGGAATAAAAGCACTAGACCTCCTCTGTAACTCTATACAGGTAATCTGTGAAGGCGTTTAAAGTATCACATATGGAGATTTTTAAGTACCGTAGTTTGTCGCTATTTTTATACAAAAAAATTGTACTAAATATTGTGTTTTGTTTCTCTTTAATTCGTTAAAGTGTATTTTTTCCTAAAATACTGCATTTGCAAAACCACTGCGCAGGTACCGTGTGACATAAAAAATTGCAACGAACGCCATTTTATTCCCTAAGGTCTCTGCTAAAAAAAATGTATAATGTTTGGGGGTTATAAGTAATTTTATAGCAAAAAATACTAATTTAAGCTTGTTTAAAATTGTAAACAAAAAGTTCCAGAAAAAGCCCGACTGGAAAGTGGTTAAGGCTGCTCTAACATTGTATTGCAGTGATTATGATAGATTAGAATAGGAAAGATGATGATTTTAGTTGATTAACTTTCACAAGAAGTTTATATGTCTCAGTCTGCTCCACTCCCAAAGACAAACTGGCCTCCTAACAGGAGGCTTTTTTTTTAAATTTTGTAAAGGGTGTGTAGGAAAACGTAGGATATCTGAAGTCAATGCATTTCAAATTTTGGCCTTTACAAATGTTCAAGAAAAAAATTTGAAGAAAGAAAAAACTTTTCTTCAGAATTTGAGCAAATAAAAAGGACAAAACTTGAAATATCCTGACTTCAGACCTGAATATGAGGGGCGTGCGGTGGGACTTAAGGTATGACCCTACAAAAAGCAACATATAGAAAACCAAATTAAAAATCAAAGATTCCATGGCTTAAGAAAATCCTGCTTTATAGTTAAATATTTGTTTGTTACCAAAACTAAAAAATGTACATTTCTAGAAAGTTTTTCTCCAGTAAATTACGAAGCAAAAAAGAAAAATGTGGTACCATTACCATGTCATATTATGTTACATACATAGGTGTGCACAGCCTATTGCATTAGGATCTGCACCCCAAAGCTCAAACACGTGTGCGTGCTTGTATATATATATACTGACAATGTCAGTAGAGCAATGGACAGTGTCAGTAGGGCAAAGATTGGTATCAGTAGGCCAGTGGATGGTGTCAGTAGTTTTTATTTTTAGCATTTTATTTTTTCAAATTTAATTTCTTTTTCAAATTTTTTCAAGACCCCTGTTAGGGGGCCTTGGTGAAATATCAGGGGTCTAAACAGGGGGAATGTGTGCCACACAGGGTGATTAGAGTGTGCCCATGCACCACTGACACACTCTGTGTGCACGCCTATGGCTACATAATATTAATCTTAACAATTGTAAGATAATATAAAACTTTTGTTCATGGGTGTTAAATGTAACAGAGAAAATGGTACTTGTAAACACAGGGTGCAAGGAAGGAAAAGAGTATAGAGAAGAGGAGAAAAGACGATCAAGAAAAGAGAAGGCAGGTTCTGGAGACAAAAACAAAGAGGCCTTGACCTGGAGTTTAATTGTGAAAAGAGATATATCTTGTAGGGGGTTGGCCTCTAAGTTAGCAGTATTAATTATTGATATGGTATCAGAATTAGGTGGTTGGATTTCTATTATTTGCATGATATCATTGGCAACATTAACCCACTGTGTTAGCGAGGGAACTATGAAGGTTTTCCAAAAGGAGGGTATAAGCTGCCTTGTTGCAGAGAGAGAGGGGTTGATTTACTAAAGGAAAATAGACTGTGCACTTTCCAAAGTGTAGTTGTACTCTGCAAGTGCAGTTGCTCCAGAGCTTAATAAATGAGGTAAAGCTTCACCTTTCAAAGAGTACCCAATCACATGCAAGGGAAATAAAGAAAATGTATTTTTTGCTTGCACATGATTGGATGATGGAAGTCAGCAGAGCTTCTGCTCATTTAGCTCTGGAGCAACTGCTCTTGCAGAGTGCAACTGCACTTTGCAAAGTGCACAGTGTATTTAGTAAATCATCCCCAAAGTGTCTTAAGGCTGGGGTTCACACCATATTCACAATAACAGGAGATTTTGAACAGCTCTCTATGGAGCCGGTTCACATATCTCCACTGCGGCTCTGGTGCGAATTTGCACAGGGGTCCTGTGCATCTTTTGGTCCGTTTCAGGTCAGAATTCAGCCAAAAAATTCAAGCTGAAATCCAGGGGCGGCCGATCCATTAAGGACGCACTGGCACCGCCCCCTCTATCCCCACCACCCCCTTATGCTAATGGATAGATTCATGCATAGCATAGCCATAGGCCATAGGCTCTAACAGGCCTCAAAATAGAGTGGCTCGTGGCGCAGAGCATGGTGCCGTGAGCCCACTCATGTGTGTTATAAAAGCAAATGAAATTTGCTTTTCTAACAATGAATCGCCTCTCAGGAAATCGGGAAGCGCCAGTATGTTATCGGTTTCCCGATTGGCTGAATGGTCAGGCGATCCTATTGGATGCCTTTGTCAGAGGAGGAGGGGGTTTAACTCCGGCTCGCCAGACACCGCTCGCTGCCGTATACTCCTATCTGCTGATGCTGTATACCCCTATCTGGTGATGATGTATACTCCTATCTGGTGATGCTATATACTAATATCTGGTGATGCTGTATATACTCCTATCTGGTGATGCTGTATATATCCTATCTAGTGACGCTGTATATACCCTATCTGGTGGTGCTGTATACTCCAATCTGGTGATCCTGTATACTCCTATCTGGTGATGCTGTATATAACCCTATCTGGTGATGCTGTATACTCCTATCTGGTGATGCTGTATATACCCTATATGGTGATACTGTATAAACCCTATTTGGTGATGCTGTATATACTATATCTGGTTATTCTGGACTGTATACTCCTGATACAATGGGTGGAATCTATAAGGGGTGGGGCTTATAAGTGGGAGGGACCAAAAAGGAAGGGCGGGGTCTGTTGCCCACCATCCTAAAATTTCACCAGCCGACACTGCTGAAATTGGACCTGAAACGGTGAACAGGGACGCACTGGACCCCTGCTGGGAGCCACATGCGGTGATAGTGTGAAGCCAGCCTAAAAGTTGCTTTTCTGGAATCCTACTAAATATGAAAAGAATGGATGCACAACAAATCCCAATGCATTTGGGGGGTTTAAAATACCCCCTTCATCAGGGCTGAAAAAGCTTTTTAGAAGCAGAGCTGACAGACTGAGGCGTGAAATGCTGTAAATGTCAGAAAGCTGCTGTGAAGGAAGCAATTGTCTGCAAAGCAACAGCTGGCTTGGGATCAAGCTTTAATTTTGGCTCTCAACATGTTTGCCAAGGTATTGTCTCATCTGGCGGTGTGAAACTAAGGTTAGCCAGCCAATTGGGGTAAGAAGGGGGATTGCACATGATTGCTGGCTTGAGGAACCAGGAAGAATATACCCAGCTCTAATTGCTAGTCAAGAGTAACATTCCAATTGCTTTAATTGTCAAAAATGGCAGCCAGAAGTCAAAACCTGTCACTGCTTCTTGGTGCCGCTATTAAACACGTACAGAAAATGTCTCATATTTATTGTATTGCTGTATAATTATTAGCCTAATATACCGCAGACCCATAAAATCCAATAACATAACCAGTGATTAACTGAAGATTTCCCCGACTGCATATAATGAAAATGACATTAGCTGTAATTTATAGCAGTAATAATTAGTGAGATCTTCTTAAGCTTGTTGAAAACAGAGCACTAAGCATTCCATTTGAAGATCTGATTTGAAGAGCGGAAACACGATACAGAACATTTGGAAGTCATATATTTAGTTCTCAAGGTCACTGGTAAAGGCACCAGTGAAGAGTGATTATACTGGAGCCATTCTGACATTACCACTTGCCCTGACATATGGGATTTGAAAATCATATCCATTTTTTTCCATCTTTTTATTTAAAATTTTAATATTGTATGCAGTGAAGTGAGATTGATCAGTGGATGTAAAAATCATGTTTTCCCACTTGCTCTCTTGTGAAAAAAGGCCCAAAATGTTGTTTGGTTCACAAGCATCTACAGACGATGATGAGATTTCAGAATAAACCCAACAGGCATCATTTTCCAAGTGTCTCAATCAAGAACCATCTATACTTCTCTATAATGTGAATTTCTAGCTAAAACTTATATTTTTAGCCTTGGGTTGATTGGACCACAATTACAGTTTTTATCTGCATCCTCATTGAGAAGATTTACCCTCTCTATATGTCCTAATGACCATTGCTAATAATACAGGAAATGATGGGAAATCCAAAATATTACAGTTATCACTGGAAAAGAAATCTTCCAACAGGGACATCTTGTCCAGTTCTTCAATGTTCTAACCCCTAACCACTCTATCCAAAACTAAAAAAAAAAAAAAAAAAAAAAAGGTTATTGCTAGAGATTCACTTTAACAACCAAACAAAATCTTTTTTCACCATCTATCTTTCTCCAGAACGGGATAGAATGTGATTGGTGGCTATTGTGCCTTTACAATTAAAGAGGAACTTCAGCTTTATTTTTTTGTTTTTTAAAAGTAATTGTATAGTAGCTGCTGGATTTTAAAAATCATATACCTACAAGTCCCTGGATTCCAGTGCTCCGAGGCCCACCATTTTGGAAAAGGGTGCTGGCTGTGGCCTCCTGAGGAATCACAGTCGGTCCCCCACCCTGCGAGCTCACGCAGTGCATTATGAATAGTTCTGCAGCCTCCTGAGACATGTGACGTGCCCCAGGAGGCTGCGGGAGGGGGGCGATCAAGGGACGCCATCCTCGCCTAGGCAAGGACTGCATAAGTGGGAGCCGATACTAATAAAAATCAATATTTGCTCCCCCTCCTCCCAAAAACATCTGGTGAGAGGGAGCGGACCAGTGGGACTTCACTTTTAGACTTAAGTTTCACTTTAACCTGTAGTTTAGCTTTAAAAAATAAGAGAACTATGTGCACAAGATGTCTACTATTCCTTTATCAGCCAGAAAAGCGTCATCTGCGCCCCTTTTTTATTTAGTTTTATTTTATGGGGACCTGATTATGCATGGCATTAGAGCTAAGGCCTGCCAACTGCCATTTAGGTATACTTACTGTACAGTTAATGGAGCTTTATCATTGAAAGAGAGCCCAATAACAGAATGAAACTAAATCAGAGAGGAGCACAAATGAATATTTTCACTTACATGGGACTTTTGCTTTTAAAATATTGAAACAGAATTATAGTTTAAAAAAATCCCTAGCCAAGTATATGTAAAAAAAAAAAGCTGCAACACTTGCCTTCATTCTGGAGGAGTCCCCCGAAGAATTTTTTTCTACCACTAGATGCCAGCAGTCTTCCGGGTTGATTGATGCCGGGTAAGTCTAGGCTGTCATGAACACAACCCCTAGGCTAGCGAACTCAATGTAGCCTAGGCTCACAGTACTGCAGAAAAGAACTTTGGCTTTGATTAAAGTCTACCCATTACAACCGGGAAGAAGTAGGGACCTTTAATGTCACTGGATAGAACCCTTCAACAAAATAAGTATGCTTACTGTATACTAAAGTTCCACCTTAAATGGAGTACAGGTTCACTTTAATATCAAACTTAAATATTTCTAATAAAGCAGTGACAGTGTAGCATTTGGCGAAGCATGTAAAAAATGACCATGACAAAGTGATCCTGGAAAACGTATGATGAGGGTTACAGAGAAGTGGACTTTCATTATTATTACGGTATGAACCCAAGTTTGTAGGATGCTCCAAATTACATTAAGTATTCCGTCCTCTGTCAATGAACCGATTAAGATTTCTTAAATAAGCCCACTGAGTACTCTCTAACTTCTTGAATCTGGGCAACACTCCAATGTAATTTCCCTTCTTAATATTTGATGGTTTTCTGAGCATGACCTGACCTGCAATTCTAACAGAAACCTGAATATTTGATTTAACCGTAGAAAAGACACCGTGTCTCCATATAATTCACACTTGCTGACAAGCTTCAAGGATCATTAGATTTTACTGTGATTCTGTTACCGGAAAAAAATAAAAAAACTTTTTCAAACGCATGAAGAATAAAATTAAGGTGATGTCATAGAAAAAAAGAGGGAGGACCACAGGTACAATTTATTTAGGAGATATTATAAATTATAAATATGAAACTAAGAATACAGTAATTTGTAAAATATAAAACATGTATAATCTGTAGTAAGAATACAATTTCTCCTATCTCCAAGATCAGCCTTTCTCATTTGCCCCAGAGGAATCCTTGAAATAATTTTCAGGTCTCAGGGAACCCCTGCGATAATCAATTCATTGTAAGTCAGTGGGAAGAATTCCCCCCTTAGGCTTGATTCACACTATTGCGATGCGGCTTTGATGCAGTTTAAACTGTGGTTATGTGGTGCAACTTTGATGCAACTTTTTTCATATTCTATGTGGCCTAGAGGTACTGTAAATTGAACCAAAGTAGTGCAGGAATCTTTTCCAAAATCGCACCGGTCAGAGTAGCATTGATTAGAACAGACACCATTAAAAACAATGAGATTTCCCTTGTCATGTGATTCTGTGCAACTCAAGTTGCATCAGAAGTCAAACTAGTGTGAACCAGGCCTTATAGACAGCTGAAAAGATCACTGGTGTCATGCCACTGGCTCTACCCAGTGGTGTTGGCCTTGGAACCTGCAAGCAGCATTAAATGATAGGTGAGCTCAAGGAACCCCTAGCAACCTCTGGAAGAACCCCAGGGTTCCACAGAACCCAGGATTAGAATGGCTGCCTGAGACATTTACTTTTTTTTATTGTTTTTATTCATGTTTTGAGTCATCTTTTCACCCAAATCCCTCTGGCTTTATTACTGCCACTGGCATTCTTCAAGCTTTGGTGACCATACACAAGTTCCACATTCAGCCACTTCCCATTATAGGAGACAACATTCTGTCCCTGTCTCCCAATTATGCTCATGCTTTGTCGCATGGGCTTCCAATGGAGATTACAAGCAGTGGCGACTCTAGGTACAATATACACAGCTACACATCCCAGTATTATGCGCTCCCTGGCCCAGGCAACGCTCCTCTCCCCAAGGCAGGAGGAGGCACTGCAAGCCAATGGGACTAGAGCGGTGGGCGGCACAGGCACTAGCTGCTACCGCTGTGATCAGTGTGCTGGTACCATGTGTGGGCGGCAACAAAACAGGGAAACCAGGCATTTGATGTTTGACAGGATGTTCTGGGAGGGAGGTTTGAACCCCCCCTCTCCCCCTTTATCTACAGTATCTCACAAAAGTGAGTACACCCCTCACATTTGTGTAAATATTTTATTCTATCTTTTCCTGTGACAACGCTGAAGAAATTACACTTTGCTACAATGTAAAGTAGTGAGTGTACAGCTTGTATAACAGTGTAAATTTGCTGTCCCCTCAAAATAACTCAACACACAGCTATTAATGTCTAAACCGCTGGCAACAAAAGTGAGTACACCCCTAAGTGAAAATGTCCAAATTGGGCCCAAAGTGTCAATATTTTCTGTAGCCACCATTATTTTCCATCACTGCCTTAACCCTCTTAGGCATGGAGGTCACCAGAGCTTCACAGGTTGCCACTGGAGTTCTCTTCCACTCCTCTATGATGACATCACAGAGCTGGTGGAGATTAGAGACCTTGGGCTCCAACACCTTACATTTGAGGATGCCCCACAGATGCTCAATAGGGTTTAGGTCTGGAGACATGCTTGGCCAGTCCATCACCTTTACCCTCAGCTTCTTTAGCAAGGCAGTGGTCGTCTTGGAGGTGTGTTTGGGGTCGTTATCATGTTGGAATACTGCCATGCTGCTCAGTCTCAGAAGGGAGGGGATCATGCTCTGCTTCAGCATGTCACAGTACATGTTGGCATTCATGGTTCCCTCAATAAACTGTAGCTCCCCAGTGCCAGCAGCACTCATGCAGCCCCAGAACATGGCACTTCCACCACCATGCTTGACTGTAGGCAAGACACACTTGTCTTTGTACTCCTCACTTGGTTGCCGCCACACACCCTTGACACCATCTGAACCAAATAAGTTTATCTTGCTCTCATCAGAACACAGGACATGGTTCCAGGAATTCATGTCCTTAGTCTGCTTGTCTTCAGCAAACTATTTGCTGGCTTTCTTGTACATCATCTTTAGAAGAGGCTTCCTTCTGGGATGACAGCCATGCAGACCAATTTGATGCAGTGTGCGGCGTATGGTCTGAGCACTGACAGGCTGATCCCTCCACCCCTTCAACCTCTGAAGCAATGCTGGCAGCACTCATACATCTATTTCCCAAAGACAACCTCTGGATATGACGCTGAGCATGTGCACTCAACTTCTTTGGTTGACCATGGTGAGACCTGTTCTGAGTGCAACCTGTCCTGTTAAACCACTGCATGGTCTTTGCCACTGTGCTGCAACTCGGTTTCAGGACCTTGGCAATCTTCTTATAGCCTAGGCCATCTTTATGTAGAGCAACAATTCTTTTTTTCAGATCCTCGGAGAGTTCCTTGCCATGAAGTGCCATGTTGAACTTCCAGTGACCAGTATGAGAGAGTGAGAGCGATAAAACCAAATTATACACACCTGCTCCCCATTCACACCTGAGACCTTGTAACACTAACGAGTCACATGACACCAGGGATGGGAAATGGCTAATTGTGCACAATTTGGGCATTTTCACTTAGGGGTGTACTCACTTTTGTTGCCAGCGGTTTAGACATTAATGGCTGTGTGTTGTTATTTTGAGGGGACAGCAAATTTACACTGTTATACAAGCTGTACACTCACTACTTTACATTGTAGCAAAGTGTCATTTCTTCAGTGTTGTCACATGAAAAGATATAATAAAATATTTACAAAAATGTGAGGGGTGTACTCACTCTTGTGAGATACTGTATGTCCCTGTCCCAAATCTCTCCCCCCCCCCCCCCCACTCTCCACAAATACCCTCCCTTCACAAATTTCATCCCCAGGCACCCCTATGCGATGCATAGAAGCCCATTATGTTTCTACTTTGCAGGGGGACATAGAGGAATAAACCCCATCTGGGTTTACTTCCTCTTTAAGATGATTAAAGATTTATAGTCACTATTCGACAGTGTAATTACTGGCCCGGTTTGTAGGACAGCTCAAACTCAGAAATATAATTATTTCAGATGCACTGGGCAAATTTCATACACATTGATCGATTTTACAGTCTCCTTTACCTCCTCTGCCAACAACCACGAGCACTGTGCTAATGCTCTTTAATTAATTTTGGAAGACAACTTAACATGTAAATCCTCCCTTATGAAGATTGCAAATTTATAAATCAATAGGTAAGCTGTCAGAAGTGAAAAAACTCTGATGTGACTGAAAAGCAGATTATTGTGTTAAGGTGAAACAGGCACTTTTAACAATTTTAGTGCCCATTCACACCACAAAACTTCCTCCAGGTCGGTTCCGGATGCGTTTCTGCATGTGTGGTTTTGACATGATTTTGATGCGTTTACGGATGCATTTCTTCTTGGTTTTTTTTTTCACTGTACTGGAGTCTGGTGTGTTTTTGATGCTTTTTACAGTGCTCCTGTACAGTTCTGTGCAGGAAAAAAACAGCATGTACTTTTTTTTCTGGAACTGAAAAGCACGAGAAACACACTGCACTAGTATGAGCTACTTATCTGAGCCTACCTCTCGATGCAGTGTTGTCCATGAGAGCCTTGCCACTCCAGGGACTTACGCTCCTGATTGGCTTTTGGCAGCAGCAAGAGCCATTGGCTCCTGCTGCTGTCAATCACAGCTAGTAAGCCAATCAGAGAAGGAGGGGGTGGGGCCGAGCCGCGGCTCCATCTGTGAATAGACATACAGACCACCTGCTTGGGTGCCCCCACAGAAAGATGCTTGCTATGGGGGCACCCGGCAGGAGGGAGGGGCCAGGAGCACCGGCATGAAACAAATTATTGTCAGGGCTGGGCTCAGCTCTCCCCTCTCAGAGCAAGCTGCTCAGCTGAGGGTTAATAGCCAGTCTCAGCTTCCACTCTGTCTCACCTAATGACTATATCCTGCCTCGTTAAGCCAGCTCTGCTGCTATATAAACTGCCTGGATCAGATTGCAGATGCCTTCACCTTGGTCAACATCTCTGGAGAAATCTCTGCTGTGTGTTCCTGTAAAAGACTTTGCCTGTTTGAAGTTCCCTTCTGGTTCCTGGATTTAAGACCCTGCTCAGCTGACTCTCCTCCTGGCTCCTGACCCTGCATTCCGTTTATTTGACCTCACTGATCTCTGCACTCCTGTTTCACTGGCTTGCTCTGACTATCCGCTCTGGTTACCGAACCCTGGCTATGTTTTGACCATGTTTATAGCATTTTACCTTTTTATTAAAGTGTGATTTTAGTGCACTTTTGTCTTTGTCTGATTCATGGTTCCTGACAATTATGGACATTGGCAACCAGTGCTCTGGGGATCCCGTGTGTGCGTGCTGTTTGTGTGGAGCATTTGACTACTTCAGCTCCCAGGACAGACAACATTCCTGGCCCTGGCCCCACATATGCTACATACCACTGTACTCTGCTTTTATACCTTATAGCATCCGCCCCTGAGGAAGTATTGATACCCAAAACGCATCGGACATTCAGGATGTGGCTACAGGCCACAATAGGATTATATTTAGCCTTACTGCATTCTACGTTTTATATAAAAATGGACTCAATTTGCTATGTGCTGCCAAGTTAACACATGTGTACATATATGAATTTAATCAATTTTATACAATATTTATTCAATACTATCATACACTGCCAAGTCGACATATGTACATACACTGAGCAAAATTATAAATGCAACACAATTGTGTTTTCTCCTATTTATCATGAGCTGAACTCAAAGATCTAGGACTTTTTCTATGTACACAAAAGGCCTATTTCTCTCAAATATTATTCACAAATCTGTCTAAATCTGTGTTAGTAAGCACTTCTCCTTTGCTGAGATAATCCATCCACCTCACAGGTGTGGCACGTCAAGACAGCATGATTATTGCACAGGTGTGCCTTAGGCTGGCCACAATAAAAGGCCACTCTAAAATGTGCAGTTTTATCACACAGCACAATGCCACAGATGTCACAAGTTTTGATGAGGCGTGCCATTGGCATGCTGACTGCAGGAATGTCCACCCTAGCTGTTGCCCTTGTATTGTATGTTCATTTCTCTACCATAAGACGTCTCCAGAGGTGTTTCAGAGAATTTGGCAGTACATCCAACCGGCCTCACAACCGCAGACCACGTGTAACCACAACAGCCCAGGACCTCCACATACAGCATCTTCACCTCCAAGATCTTCTGAGATCAGCCACCCGGACAGCTGCTACAATAATTGGTTTGCGTAACCAAAGAATTTCTGCACAAACTGTCTCAGTGAAGCTCATCTGCATGCTCATCGTCCTCATTGGGGTCTCGACCTGACTGCAGTTCGTCATAACTGACTTGAGTGGGCAAATGCTCACATTCTATGGCGTCAGGCACTTTGAGAAGTGTTCTCTTCACGGATGAATCCGGGTTTTCACTGTACAGGGCAGATGGCAGGCAGTGTGTATGGCATTGTGTGGGTGAGTGGTTTGCTGATGTCAACGTTGTGGATCGAGTGGCCCATGGTGGCGGTGGGGTTATGGTATGGGCAGGTGTATGCTATGGATAACGAACACAGGTGCATTTTATTGATGGCATTTTGAATGCATAGAGATACCGTGACGAGATCCTGGGGCCCATTGTTGTGCCATTCATCCACGACCATCACCCCATGTTGCAGCATGATAATGCATGGCCCCATGTTGCAAGGATCTGTACACAATTCCTGGAAGCTGAAAACATCCCAGTGCTTGCATGGCCAGCATACTCACCATACATGTCGCCCATTGAGCATGTTTGGGATCCTCTGGATCGGCGTATACGACAGTGTGTTCTAGTTCCTGCCAATATCTAGCAACTTAGCACAGCCATTGAAGAGGAATGGGCCCACATTCCACAGGCCCACAGTCAACAACCTGATCAACTCAATGTGAAGGAGATGTGCTGCACTGCGTGAGGCAAATGGTGGTCACACCAGATACTGACTGGTTTTTGGACCCCCCTCCAATACAGTATAACTGCACATTTTAGAGTAGCCTTTTATTGTGGCCAGCCTAAGTCACACCTGTGCAATAATCATGCTGTCTAATCAGCATCTTGATATGCCACACCTGTGAGGTGGATGGATTATCTCGGCAAAGGAGAAGTGCTCACTAACACAGATTTAAACAGGTATGTGAACAATAATTGAGAGAAATAGGCCTTTTGTGTACATAGAAAAAGTCATAGATCTTTGAGTTCAGCTCATGATCAATAGGGACAAACACAAAAGTGTTGGGTTTATGATTTTGCTCAGTGTATATGAAATTATGATGTCTTTGCCATGTGTGCATGTATTTATTTGCCATTGTTTTTTTATACAGGTTATATACTATTGTAATACAATTTACATCTATCTATGCTAATAGTAGTGTCTACACTACTTAGAACCCCAACGAGTCATTAGCCTCATTCAAAGTCCCAACTCCCCTTTGTTTGTATACTGTAACCAGGGATGGAGGCACTTATGTGCTTCATTTAAAGTCCCAAACTTCCCTTCTATATTTCAAGTGCATGGGGCTCTGTCATCTGGCTGCGGGTGGAGAACACAGGAATTCCGTTCAGCCAAGAGGATAACAGCTGGTTGGCACTGGACAAGGAACTATGTAGTGCAAGGGCTTGCCAGACTGCATACAAGCAGTTTTGTTTGTATCAGCTTTAGATCTGATGATTGCTGCCCAGTCCAGTTGGCAACAGTCATAAATAATGTCTGGTTACCTTTAAGCTGAGTTCACACTGAAGAACGGAGCGGCTCCCAGTAGGGGTCCGGTGCGTCTCCATTCACAGTTTCAGGTCCGATTTCAGCCCGAATTTAGGGCTGAATTTTAGACCTGAAACCGACCAAGAGACACACAGGGCTCCTGTGCAATTTGCTCAAAGTTGCTCCGGAGATGTGTGAACCGACTCCATCGCTGGTCACATTCTCCTACTATGCAAATTGAATGCGGGGAAACCCGCATTCAATTCGCAATAGTATGAACCCAACCTTAAGGGATCATATCAGGAAAGCCGCAGCTTGGAAAGTCATGGCTTCCATCCAGATGAAGTTTTCCACATTTCTTGGCCATGCTAGGTCTGGGGCAATTTGATAAAGTCAAAGAATGGTTCCCCCTAAGATGGGAGTAGTATCTCTAAGTCAGCCTTTTTCAACCAGGGTGCCCAGGCACCCTGGGGTGCCTTGAATTGTATACAAGCAGGCATGTGGATGAAGGCTGCCTTTTTAGTTACACTAAGTCACAGGTTTTCATTGTGCACCATTACAACCTTCTAGCTGCTGGCATCCTAACGACCAATGGCATCATCAGTTGATAAGGAGGATGTCAGTCATCTGCAAATAATCATTGTTTAACCCTACCATGCCCCTCTCCATCAGCGTTGGGGTCACATTAGCTGAGTGATTCAGAAAAACCGAGGGAGAAGAGAAACATTGGAATACTAGTCAGCAGCGGCAGCTGGTGTGTGAGGGGCGCTGGGGCCTGTGTCACTGGCTGCAAACTGCCCCTCCTGTGTCACTGGCTGCAAACTGCCCCTCCTGTGTCACTGGATGCCAACTGCCCCCACCTGTGTCACTGGCTGCAAACTGCCCCTCCTGTGTCACCGGCTGCAAACTGCCCCTCCTGTGTCACTGGCTACATAACTGCCCCACCTGTGTCACTGGCTACATAACTGCCCCACCTGTGTCACTGGCTGCAAACTGCCCCACCTGTGTCACTGGCTGCATAACTGCCCACACCTGTGTCACTGGCTGCAATCTGCCCCCACGTGTCTCACTGGCTGCAAACTGCCCCCACCTGTGTCACTGGCTGCATAACTGCCCCCACCTGTTTCACTGTATACTGTGCCCTGTGATGCTGGAGCAGTATACTGTATCCTGTGATGCTGAGCTGTATACTGTGTCCTGTGATGCTGAGCTGTATACTGTGTCCTGTGATGCTGAGCTGTATACCGTGTCCTATGATGCTGAGCTGTATACTCCT
>BLSH010166049.1:449808-469166 GCA_018402905.1 Glandirana rugosa
CGGTCACTATGTCCACCCCCGTCAAACGTCCCACCTGTGTCACTGGCTGCAAACTGCCCCCACCTGTGTCACTGGCTGCAAACTGCCCCCACCTGTGTCACTGGCTGCAAACTGCCCCACCTGTGTCACTACCTGCAAACTGCCCCCACCTGTGTCACTGGCTGCATAACTGCCCACACCTGTGTCACTGGCTGCAATCTGCCCCCACGTGTCTCACTGGCTGCAAACTGCCCCCACCTGTGTCACTGGCTGCATAACTGCCCCCACCTGTTTCACTGTATACTGTGCCCTGTGATGCTGGAGCAGTATACTGTATCCTGTGATGCTGAGCTGTATACTGTGTCCTGTGATGCTGAGCTGTATACTGTGTCCTGTGATGCTGAGCTGTATACCGTGTCCTATGATGCTGAGCTGTATACTCCTGATACAACATGTGGAATACAGGGGATGGAGTAGGTGGATTCTATAAGGGGCAGGGCTTATTAGAAGTAGGAGGGGTCAAAAGGAAGGGCGGGGCCTGGCACCCCCCCATCCAAAAACTTCACCAGCCGCCACTACTAGTCAGTACCAGTTTGCAAAAGTGTATTTGCTTTGGAAGAATAACTCCCCTCTAACGTTGGGTGTCCTTCTTGGACTTGTGGATGTTGCTCCATTATGTAAAACTAGTAGAATAGCTTTTACTTTTTAGAATGGGGTGTCTTGAGGCTGTACATAATTTTTAAAGAGTGCTTCAAGACTGTCCATAATTTTTAAAGTGTGCCTCGAGATTGTCCATAATTTTTAAAGGGTGCCTCGAGATTGTCCATAATTTTTAAAGGGTGCCTCGAGATTGTCCATCATTTTTAAAGGGTGCCTCGAGATTGTCCATAATTTTTAAAGGGTGCCTCGAGATTGTCCATAATTTTTAAAGGGTGCCTCGAGATTGTCCATAATTTTTAAAGGGTGCCTCGACTGAAAAAAAGTTGAGAAACACTGCTCTAAGACCCCTTTCAAACCAGAACTTTTCAGGCGCTTTTGCGCTAAAAATAGTGACTGAAAAGAGCCTGAAAAACTCCCCCCAATACGCCCCAGTGTGAAAGCCCGAGTGCTTTCACAGTGGGACGGTAAAAAAAGTCCTGCAAGCCGCATCTTTGAAACAATGGGGCAGCGCTCCCGAAGCGCTGAACACCGATTCAGAAGCGCCCCTAACCGGCACTTTTAACCCCTGTTTAACCCCTTGTGGGGAGTTAAAAGTGCACCGCCACCACCCCAATAGCGGCGCTACATCGCCGCTATAACGAGCGGTAAAGCGCCACAAATTAGCGGTGTTTTACCGCCAACGTTCAGGCGGCCCTGGTGTGAAAGGGGTCTAAGTGATGATATCATTCCATCAAAATGCCCTTAAAACAACCAACAGGAAAGGCTTCAAGCCGCCCAACCCTAATTCCCCCCACACACACACACAAACACACCAGTCAACTGCCCCCAAGAGGCTCCCTTAATTTGTATTTTATGCTTTTTTTAATACTTACAATTTGCAGACATTTTCAGGCCGGTCATGTGACATTCAGGGTCCTCTTTGGATCTTCTCCAGGTACTCCTAAATGATGCAGAGGACAACACTGGTGGGATGCTGCTACTGCCACCCTCTGCATCCTCACACTGTGAGTGCAGGACACTGTGGCAGCCACAACCCCTCTTCCCCAGGTAGCAGATCCATGGCTTTCTGTACTCACAGGATGTCCTCATTCCTCCACATTCAGTAAAGCTGGGTGTCATTCAAACCAGAAGACTAACAACATCTAGTGGCAAAAAGGAATTACTGCGGAGGACAAAGCCAGATTATTTCATCCAGAGCTGCTTTATATAATGGGGGCCATTAAAAAAAATGTATTTCAGCCGAGAGTTGGGCTTTAAAAAAGTGACTTAATTCTCCTTTATCCTCCATGAAGGACTATTAGCCTGAACAATAACTTGTTCTAAGCCAGGGACAACAGCGACGCCAAGTCCCAGCAGAGCAGACTTTTGCGGTAGGAATCATCAATATGCACTTTGATGGACTGCTGATTAAGCAGGACGAAGATCACTGTAGCTTTAGAAACACAATGAGCTTTTTGAGAGTAGTTGATACAAATTAGGATTATCTCTTTTGACGTTAAAGGACATACAAGCACAGTTTTCCGCAGATTTGCTTTGGTTGACTTCATTCTGAGTCTTTATACTTGGAAAGGCGCGGCACAGTTGTTGGTGTTAAAAGGCCATGAACATAACCCATGTATTTTTCATGAAGTCGTTTATGGAAGGCTAAGTGTACACGGGTGTCAAAACGGGTCGCTCATCGCGTGTTTCTAATAGCGTCTGAGCATTCCCCAAACACCCAGGACTGAATGAAACAATATAATGACCAAGTGACCTAATGCACGTTTTTAGAGAAGCATCCGCTTCCCTGCATGCTCTGATCAGCAGTGCCTGACATGCTTTGATGCACCCATTCCTGTCAATGGCTCCGTGAACTGCATAGAAAAATAGTGAGATCATGCTTGACACAGAAGATTTACTCCAAGCAGATATAAAAAAATCAGCAATGTATGCAGTTACAGTATATATTTAATATTAAAAATAAATAATGAAAGTAACAAAATAAAAAAGCTGCTTTTGCATCAATACTTACCTTCAACTCAATGCTATACCTTGCAATAAGTCTTCTCCGCCTCTAGATGTCGCCAGTCCTCGGGGTTCAATGACAGTCATGATGTTATCATTGTGCTCTGCTTTAAAAATAAATGTATTTCAAATGAAACTAAAATAAGCAACTTAATTTGACATGATACCGGCCTCTGCACAGCAACACTCTAGGAAAAGGATGGGCAGTAGTTGGGGCCAATCAAGTGTCCCGATATTACATGTGCTGATAAGAAGAATGCAGACAGGAGGAGAAAGCGGAGAGAAGCCCTCAGTATCAGTATGTTACTTCTGTCCAATCACAGGCTGGGGGCACTAACTGTGTTTCTTAAAGTGGTTGTAAACCTCAGACTTAAAGCGGAGGTCCGAGGGCTAAAAAAAAAATTAAAAGTCAGCAGCTACACATACAGTAGCTGCTGACTTTTAATATTAGGACACTTACCTGTCCTGGAGTCCAGCGATGTCGGCACCCGCCGCCGATCTTCGGATCGGGGGACGGGTGCAGCCGCCTCCATCGCGGGTAAGGGAACCCGGACGTGTAAGCAGTACAGCTTCACGCCGGGCACCTTACTGCGCATGCGCGAGCTCTGCCACGCTCTGCTACTGGCCAGGCGGCCAAAAGCAGATCGAGCAGGGAGGAGGGAGCCAGGCTGCTGACATCAGCGGCCGCGTCCGCCGGCCAGAGCTCCCGGATGTGTGGAAAAGGACACCTGTCTAAAGACGGGTGTCCTCTTCCCCCTCCCCCCCGAAAGGTGCCAAATGTGACACCTGAGGGGGGGAGAAATCCAACCAGCGGAAGTTCCAATTTAAAATATGAACAGTGCGTATTCTCTATAGTGTGTATGTGTCTCTATCCAGAGCACTCGGTGTCATTTCTGTCAGCTACTTCAGTCCTCTTCTATCAGCATGAGTCACTTCTGACAAGTTTTCCTGACACCAAGAGAAAAATGGTGACAGGGGAGGGATCTCCAGCAGAATAACAGCCTCAGCTCTGTTCCTGTGTGAAGGGGTGTGTCCCTTCCCTTAATCAGCTGTCAGATCTCTCCTCACTGAGCTCCGCAGAGTGCAATATCAGCTGTCCGCCCCTTTTTTCTGAACTCTCAGACAAGCTTTAAAATTCAGCACTTTGAATGGCTGTAGAGAAGGGAAGACTGCAGATAAACAGGTACAACTTATGTAGGAGGATTTGTTTAATCTCTGTGTATCATCTAAGGCCAGTCACTTCACTGGGTATATGTGAGGGTTTACAACCAGTATAAAGTAGTATTAAACCCTCAGGGTTTTAACATTGAAAAAATATAAAAAAAACATTCTCTAGTAAACGTTTTGTTAAAATACTTACCCCAGCACTTGTAGTTTACAACTTTCATTGCTGCTGGCTCCTGCTCTCTCAATGCCACTTCCCTGAACTTCCTTGCTTCAAATGGATGGGGAGTGGGTAGTGCAGTCTCTAGTCAGTCTGTTATCTTGGAGAAGGGAAAGGGCAGGGAGGGTCAGGGGCTTGCTATCCTACAGGGCTGTGTGTTTCTACTGATGCACACAGTGTAGAAAGATACAACTCCAGTCCCTGCATGCATTGTGGCTCCATAGGATGTTGCGAGAGAAAGGAGCCACCCAGATACAGGAAACCCGGAGCAGTGGTCATGACACCAAGTTAAATTGGAATAAAGAGAAGGGTTAAAAGATAAAGAAGCTGCTTAACCACTTCACCTCCGGAAGAATTTCCCAGTTTAAGACCAGAGCACTTTTTGCGATTCGGCACTGCGTCGCTTTAACTGACAATTGCGCGGTCGTGCAACGTTGTACCCAAACAAAATTTGCGTCCTTTTTTTCCCCACAAATAGAGCTATCTTTTGGTGGTATTTGATCCCCTCTGCGTCATTTCTGATCGCCGCTATAAACAAAAGAAGAGCGACCATTTTGCAAAAAACCCAAATTTCTTACTTTTTGCTAAAATACAAATCCAAAAAAAAATATAAAAAACATTTTTTTTCATCGGTTTTGGCCGATTTATATTCTTCCTCATATTTGTGATAAAAAAAAAATTGCAATCGGCGTTTATTGATTGGTTTGCGCAAAAGTGGCCGTGTTTACGGATGGTAAGAATTCATTACTAGGGTTTTTATTATTTTTTTTATTTTTTACTAGTAATGGCGGCGATCTGCGATTTTTAGCGGTACTGCGATATTGCAGCAGACATGTCGGACATTTTTGACACTTTTTTGGGACCATTGACATTTATACAGCGATCAGAAATTTAAATGTCCACTGATTACTGTATAAATGTCATTGGCAGTGAAGGGGTTTACCTGCAGGGTGTCGTGAAGGGGTTAACTGTGTTCCCAGGGTGTGTTCTAACTGGGGCGGGGGGGGGGGGGTTGGGCTACCATGGGCATGAGAGATCTAACTGATCCCAGTGACAGGGATCAGTAGATCACCCATGCCTGCACTGTCAGAATGGGTAACCGCCATGTTTACATCGGCGGTTCCCCGTTCTTTGCCTGTGGCCGCTAATCACGGGCACACTCCTCAGGCTCCTAGTGGCCATTCGCAGATCGCCGTCTTTTTACAGCGATTCGCGCACAGTGTCCACACTGCCGCTGTGAATACACTGGTTAATCTGTATGTAACACTTTAGATGTGGTGGATGCCGTAGTTTTCTTTTTTTAGGCTATGGAAATTTTCAGCAAGTACACAAAATATCTGTTGATCTTGCCAGAAATACTATGTCTTTGACAATGTGAGCTACAATGCAGGTTATCCAAATTCCAAGCTATCTTCTATAAACTACCCATTGCCCTGCCCTCCATGTACAGTATCTCACAAAAGTGAGTACACCCCTCACATTTTTGTAAATATTCTATTATATCTTTTCATGTGACAACACTGAAGAAATGACACTTTGCTACAATGTAAAGTAGTGAGTGTACAGCTTGTATAACAGTGTAAATATGCTGTTCCTTCAAAATAACTCACAGCCATTAATGTTTAAACCGCTGGCAACAAAAGTGAGTACACCCCTAAGTGAAAATATCCAAACTGGGCCCAATTTGCAATTTTCCCTGCCCGGTATCATGTGACCCGTTAGTGTTACAAGGTCTCAGGTGTGAATGGGGAGCAGGTGTGTTAAATTTGGTGTTATTGCTCTCACTCTCTCATACTGGTAACTGGAAGTTCAACATGGCACCTCATGGCAAAGAACACTGAGGATCTGAAAAAAAGAATTGTTGTTTTACATAAAGATGGCATAGGCTATAAGAAGATTGCCAAGACCCTGAAACTGAGTTGCAGCACAGTGGCCACCGCCGTACAATGGTTTAACAGGACACATTCTACTCAGAACAAGCCTTGCCATGGTCGACCAAAGAAGTTGATTGCAGGTGCTCAGCGTCATATCCAGAGGTTGTCTTTGGGAAATAGACGTATGAGTGCTGCCAGCATTGCTGCAGAGGTTGAAGGGGTGGGGGTCAGCCGGTCAGTGCTCAGACCATACACCGCACACTGCATCAAATTGGTCTGCATGACTGTCATCCCAGAAGGAAGCCTCTTCTAAAGATGATGCACAAGAAAGCCCGCAAACAGTTTGCTGAAGACAATCAGACTAAGGACAAGGATTACTGGAACCATGTCCTGTGTGTGGTCTGATGAGACCAAGATAAACGTATTTGGTTCAGATGGTGTCAAGCGTGTGTGGCGGCAACCAGGTTAGGAGTACAAAGACAAGTGTGTCTTGCCTACAGTCAAGCACGGTGCTAGGAGTGTCATGGTCTGGGGCTGCATGAGTGCTGCCGGCACTGGGAAGCTACAGTTCATTGAGGGAACCATGAATCCCAACATGTACTGTGACATACAGGAGCAGAGCATGATCCCCTCCCTTCAGAGACTGGGCCGCAGGGCAGTATTCCAACATGATAACGACCCCAAACACACCTCCAAGACGAACATTGCTTTGCTAAAGAAGCTGAGGGTAAAGGTGATGGACTGGCCAAGCATGTCTCCAGACCTAAACCCTATTGAGCATCTGTGGGGCATCCTCAAATAAAAGGTGGAGGAGCGCAAGGTCTCTAACATCCACCAGCTCTGTGATGTCGTCATGGAGGAGTGGAAGAGAACTCCAGTGGCAACCTGTGAAGCTCTGGTGAACTCCATGCCCAAGAGGCAGTGCTGGAAAATAATGGTGGCTACACAAAATATTGACATTTTGGGCCCAATTTGGACATTTTCACTTAGGGGTGTACTCACTTTTGTTGCCAGCGGTTTAGACATTAATGGCTGTGTGTTGAGTTATTTTGAGGGGACAGCAAATTTACACTGTTATACAAGCTGTACACTCACTACTTTACATTGTAGCAAAGTGTCATTTCTTCAGTGTTGTCACATGAAAAGATAGAATAAAATATTTACAAAAATGTGAGGGGTGTACTTACTTTTGTGAGATACTGTAAGGGAATTGATCAGCCATGATACTAAAAACTGCAGCGACAACATGCGAACTACACTAATGCTTAGGTAAAACAACAAGAACAACTGAAAGTGTACACAACCTTTCAAATAATGCAATAATTTGTTATAGTCTAAGTGTATTTTCTGGACATTATTATTATTATTATAAGTTTAATTTCATTATTATTATTGAATATTATTTTGTTTTATTAAAAAAAGCCATTGCTGTCAAATACACTAAGTATGCCACTTTAATTATTCTTCTATTTGTTCTTATATGCACAATTTGATAGTCACGCAAATGTCCTGTGAGCTGTAGAGCTGGGTGTCATTCAACCTGATAGACTGAGGACATCTTGTGGTGAAGATGAGGTACTGCAGCTCAGCTGACAGCTCCAGATTGAAGGTGAGAATTGTAGTCCAGGGGGAACTATTAAAAAATGTGGGCTTTAATACGGTAAGCATTCTCACTAAACTATAGGGAGGATTGGGAGGTAAGTGGGAGGTTGCTTTTCACAGCACTAGTTGAGGTTTCTACATAACGTCAGCTGTCTATATTCTCTGATCTACTGATTCTTTATGATGCACTGTATTCACTAAGGGTCACCTCTGCTTATGCACCACTCTTATCCACGTAGGCTGCCTCACGTTTGCCTTACAGTAAGTACAGGCTGCTATAGATACAAAAAGCTTTAATAAGCAAGGTACAGCAGCTATAAACAGCACAGTATGCTGAGCCTTTGTAAACTGAAAGAACAAAAGAAATATTCTTAAAAAAGGAGTTTGCGGACAACATCAATCTCTTGCTGTCATGAAACATCCCTGAAAAGGTGACCCCGGTAATGTCGCCTGGTGGATTGTTTCAGACTGTTTTAGCTGTCATTCTTTGATAACGTGTCAGCAGTTTCAGTAGCTGCAATGCATTGATTGTGCTCCTAGCAACCTCAGCTCTTTCTGTGCAAGTAATTAGAGAGGTTTATCTAATGCCACAGCTGAACATGATTAACAGATTCATGTAGTCAAGAAAGCAAATCCACCCAAAAAGGATAATTACTCGTTCTGGGCGGAGTGGGACACGGTTGATGCTCTACCAGGGCTTGACTTCTGCCTGGGACCCCCACTGAGATATTTCATTATAGCTATGACAGATGAAGTTTGCTGTTTTAGCCAAATTACTGTTAACACTGGTATGAGAAAATGATTCCTTTATTCCTTAAATGTAATAGAGTGTGAAAAACACGGCAACCAGGTGAGGAGTACAAAAACAAGTGTGTTTTGCCTACAGTCAAACATGGTGGTGGGAGTGTCATGGTCTGGGGCTGCATGAGTGCTGGACGGCATGGAGTGAGAATGCGCGGGACGGAGCTCCTATGAACTGGGACAGATAACGCAGCGCCCGAGCGACACAGACCCGGTTTCACACACTCCTGATGCCCTCCAAGCGCCGCACAAGCTTGCAGCCACCTGGGGGACGCCTGGGAGCGGACGGCTGACTGTACGCTCTCTTCGTTCCGCATACCCCCAGCACCAGACAGGCCTCCAAGATGGCAGCTGCAAGGAAGCAGACGGTGCCTGCCTCATGAGCGTGCGGATGAGAATCGCCGGGACCTTCGGTGACTCCACATGTAAGAGAATACAGCCCCACCGCTTCAGTACACTCCGCTGGCCGCTCATCCCCACACTCTGAGCTGGATGCAGCTGAAAGAGACTGGGATCTCAGACAGCATATTAGGGCTCTCCCTACTAAGTCTGATATACAGCAACTGATTGCTGCAGTGGAGCTCTCATGCCAGAAGGCAGTTGATAGCCTGCGGGAGGACACTGTGGTACTGGGGAGTAGGGTGGAGGCCCTAAGGAGTGTGGCCATGACGAGGTTTTAAGGACTGTGGCTGCACTTAAAGACACCTCTAGACACCATGAGACAGTGACTTACTCCTTGCTAGATCAATTGGATGACCAGGAGAACAGGGATCACAGGCAGAATATTTGCATCCGCGGCCTGCCCGAAGCTATACATGCTTCAGACTTGCTCCCACCTGTGGAGGGACTGTTCAGACAAATCCTAGGGCCGGCAACCCCAGACTCAATTGAAATTGACAGGGCGCATTGGGCCTTGCTGCCTATGCCTCAGGACACTGACAAGCCCAGGGATGTGATTTGCAAATTGCACAAATACTCCCTAAAGGAAGCCATAATGAAAGCCGCCAGAAACTTCCCGGTGATTGATTTCGACGGGGCAAACATTTCCCTGTACCCTGACTTGTCCAGGGGCACCCTAATGCAGCGAAGAGCGGTGCTCCCCCTACTGGAAGTGTTGCGCACGGTTGGTGCTACCTATCGATGGGGCTTTCCTTTCCGATTGACGGCTACCAGAAATGGCAAAACAGCACACCTCCGGACCAAGGATGACCTGCCGACCTTTGTGGAAACCTTGGAGCTTCCTCCCACTTACTTTCTAGACTGGAGGCTAAATACAGCCATCCCACTACCACAGCGCCAGGATGCTTGGCACCCTGCTCCCCCTGGATCCCGTAGACGCACCAGGCAACCGGAGTGCTTCCTCACCTTTGCCTTCCTAGGATGTCTTGGGCCTCAGTTGAGTAAGAGGTGCTTATGGTGGAACTATGATAGACCTGGAGAAGGTCGGTTCAGGTACTTTTGGGCTGGGGACTGGTAAGGTGCGTTCAGCAGGACACCCCCAATTAATGTGATAGATCAGTCAGTTTGGAGGCCTGATCTACACACTTGACAGTCGCACCCGCCTGTGGCCCCACCTGTTGTTTCTTGGAACATTGCAGACTAGGCCGACTGCCAGGTCCCATAGACTTGGTTTCCATTTATTTTTTCTTTAACACCACTGTGCCTTATTTATGACGCACTGTCCCAGGGAGTCCCTCGGTCCTCACTGTGAGGCTGATGTGTATATTATTCATGCATATGTCTATGTGACAGGTCAGTTTAGGGTTGTATCGATATTGACGAAGCACCTGGTCAGTATGGTACTCTGTTGTTGGTGGGCTCCGTATTCAATGCTCTTGGGGTGGGCAAACTTATTGTTAAATGGCTAATACTCTGACACTACTGTCCTACAATATTAGGGGCCTATGTAGCCCTTCTAAGGGGGGCGTCTCTGGCAGGAACTGCGCCATCTGCAATCCGATGTTGCTTTCCTGCAGGAGACGCACTTTACGGTCAAATCTACCCCACACCTACCACTCACGATGTAAGACCAATGGTTCCACAGTCTGCCACCGGTGCCTAAGGCCAGGGATACTTCCATAGCTATCAGGAAATCATGCCCATTTAATGTGAGAGCTAGTGTAAGTGACCCTGAGGGGCGTTATGTATTTATTAAGGGATCCATTGAGGGACAGACTTATACTCTGGCCAATCTTTACGCCCCCAATGTCCGTTCGGCTCATTTTTGATTGATTGTTGATTTTCGGGGGGGACTTTAATGTCACCCTCAACCCAGCAGTCGACACATCTACCCTCTCGTTTAGGGCAATTAAGCATGTCAAGACTGCTCTCCGTTCTCTCCATCTGGTAGACACCTGGCGAGTAATCCATCCAAAGGATAGGGATTACAGTTATTTCTCCAGAACATTTGACATGTATTTCCGCTTGGATATGTTTTTTATAGATCAATTCTATTTGAGGCGGGTCCGCTCTTCCTCCATAGAATCTATAACAATCTCGGACCATGCTCCGATTAGACTTACGCTCGACCGGATCTCGGCCTGCCAGATGGAGAGAACCTGGAGACTGAACGAGGGACTCTTAGACGATCCCGGGGTGGTGGAAGCAATCACATGCTCCTTGGGCAACTACTTTGAACTCAACACATCAAGCGAGGTATCAAGCTAGGCAATATGGCAGGGTCATAAGGCTGTCATTAGGGGTGAACTCATCTCTCATGGGAGTCGTGTCAAGAAAAACAGGGAGAGGGAAATCGTAGATCTCCTGACCAAGATCCACGATTTAGAACTGAAGCACAAGGCAACTTCTGCCCCGGCCGACGCTGCGCAACTGGATGTTCTTCGGTCCGAGCTCAGTCAATGCCTGGACCGAAAGGCCAGAAACAAACTGCGCTTCTTTACCCATTGTTTTTACGAACATGGCAACAAGTGTGGGAGACTCTTGGCCTGCCAATTAAAGAAATAGCAAGCTCTCCGTCACGTGCACAGCTTAGCAGTACAAGGCAGGCAGATAGTGGACTCCCACTCCATAGCATCGAAGTTTCAGCGGTATTATGCATCCTTGTATAACCTTCCACCCCCCCCCCCCAGCTCTGGGTAACGGTACTTTCCATGAGCAGGAAATCCAGGCCTATCTAGAAACTTAGGCACTCCCCACCTTGCCTCCCCAGGTCTTAGAGGACCTGGAGAAACCTTTTAAGGAGGATGAGATAGGTGCAGCCGTGGCAGCTCTCCCTTCGGCCAAAAGCCCGGGGCCGGACGGCTCCAAGGACAGTACCCTCAGGGTGCTCCATATCCTACACTGGGCTCAGAATGGGCCAGATCAGACGCCATGTGTGGTGGAATCTATGGACACAGAGAAAGCCTTCGACAGGGTAGTTTGGGTCTATATGTTCTCGTGTTTCGGGGATGTTGGGATGGGTCCACGCCCTATACAGACAGCCCTCGGCCAGGGTTAAGGTTAACGGGGTTCTCTCTGTGCCCCTGGTGATACGGAACGGGACTAGACAGGGGTGTCCGCTTTTGCCCCTTTTATTTGCTCTGGTGCTGGAGCCTTTTCTTTGCACATCTTATGCAGGTGAAAAACACAGGTTGCAGGTAGGAAGGTTTATAATGCCTTTAAAATGGTGGCAAGTGGAAAAATGCCCCCTCACATTGGGGGTCAATAGAAAAGTACCCCCTTACATTAGTAGTCAGTGAGGTGCTCTGTTACAGTGGGGATCAGTGAAGAAGGGCCCCTTACATTGGTTGTTGGTGGAAACGATTCTTTATCACTGGTGGTCTAAGAGAAGAAAACTCCATTGCAGATGGCTGAAAAGTTCAGTGGTGTTAGTGGTAACCTTTGCGGACACAAAAACTGTTCATTGATAAAGGAGCCTCTAGAAACCTCTGGAGGAACCCTGCTTGAGAAAGGCCGGTCTATAAACCCACACACTTGGCCTAGTCAAATCTTCATATTTATGGAAGGGTCACTTGAGACACATGCTTAATGGCAGGCAAATATTATGTCTAACCACACTTTTGTTGTCGGGCCTCCCTAGAAGGGCTTATGCTATTCCTGCCTACAGCTGGAAGTATACCCCCTATGCCCACCAACCATGCACACAGTTGTGGCACGCTAGTGCGGGCTTCAATGTTGGGTTCACACCTCATCCCTTTAAAACTGAACACATATTAAAGTGGTTTTCAACTCTTGACAACCACTTTAACCTACAGGAAAGCCTATAATAAGGCTTACCTGTAGGTTCCTTGCATATCTCCTAAACCTGTACGGTTTAGGAGTTATACAGTCATGACGTAGGCACATGCGCAGTGAAGAAATGGCCTCCGTTTTGTTTCTTCACTGAGATAATGCCGCAATTGGCGAATGACGTTACGCGGCTCTGGCAAATCACAGAGCCGGAGTCCGCGACCCCGGAAAGGAAGAGGGGCAAAGATGGACGCTTCCTGGAGCAGGGACAAGGCACGGGCTTCCAAAGCAGGTGTCACATAATAGGCTAGTATGCGATGCATACTAGCCTATTATGCTTTTACATTACAGGGTAATGCTGAGCAACGAAGAGGAAGTAAAATCCATCAGGGTTTACTTCCTCTTTAATTACCAGTGGCGGTTGGTGCTCAATTTTTTTTGGGGGGGGGCAGAAAATAAACCTGGCCCCCTCACTCCCTCCCCGTCGCTCAATCCCCCGGCCGATTGCTGCTTCATTCACCTGTCACCCGTCAGACCACCCATTAGTCCCGCACTTACCCCAGCCAGTAGCGGCTTCGGCAGCTTCCCCCCCTGCATCTCCTCCCAAGTCCCGGTGGTAAATTCTCCTCCCGGCCAATCAGGTCTTAGGAATCCCGGCCTATTGGGTCTCAGGACCCGCTTCCTAATTGGCTGGGAGGAGAAGCAGGAAGACATTAGCGAATATTAATTTGCTAATGTCACACAAGTGGGTGGGCTCGGGGTGCAGTGCTCAGGCTCTAACATGTGCTTAAAAAAAAATGTCCATTGAAATCCATGCGTCGGGTGCCCTGCATGTAGATTAGGGGCCGGGCGCATGGATTGGTTGGGCAGCGAACCTTATGAGCGGCCGCCACTGTTAATTACATATCTTCTGGGGCTAATTTAATGCGGATAAGGCACTAAGTGAATTTAATTACTACCTTAATCGGCCACAGAACCTGTGTAATTTATATGTGTTCAGTATTTTGGGGATGAGGTGGCAACCTTAGTTCAAGGGGTTAAAACAGGCAGTGAGGAGGTGATAAAATGCCTCCCCACTGCCTGTCAAATGTTCTCTGAAGAACTATCCAAATGTGGATCGCTCTGCAGACAAAAAAAGCTTGTGTGAAAGAGCCCTTAGCAGAGAGAACTACATAGTACATCAAGGCTCCATAGCCTGCATTTTATGAATGGGCTGTAAAATACAGGCCACAATGTGGAGTAACTTATTAAAGTGTAGCAGGGAATGGATAGTGATCGTCACTTCTCAGAACAAATCTATACATTGCAATCTGAAAGGTGAGTATAATCTGTGAGCATAATTTATTATTTGCATCTTGATCTGATGGAACCAATATTAGAAGCTGTGAAATTTAAAACAACCTAATTAAACAGCTTGCATGATTGCCATGGCCTCCTATTTAAATGTGGCACTTTTTCTTTATGGTAATTTAAATAGCAGAAAAAGATTAAAAGTCTGAAGGAGACAACAAAGAGAACTCCAGAGCTTCCTTGCTAATTTTAGCTAAATCTTTTACTGAGATGCCATCTTGTGAATGCGCTTTAACGTTTGTCATGAGCAAGTTTTAAAAAACTGGAATGGCAGTAGGCTTGTTTATCTCTTTCATTGATACCTTCAAAGGGAACTCTGATGAGGCCCGGTTCACACATAGGCGACTTGCGATCCGACTTGTATTGCCCCAAGTTACTTGCCATCCGAAATCCCATTGAAATGAATAGGCAGGGCCGTCCTTAATATTGATTGGACCCTGGGCAAATATTTTCTTGCCCCCCCCCCCCCCATGCAATTTCACTCTCCACCTGCTCTGAGACATACAATAAATAACAACTAGACTCAAAATCAATTTACTGAATCAGATCAGCAGTGATTTCGATGCCAGAGGTTACAGCATATCATTGCCACGTGCTGTCTGGTTGCTAGAGGTTACAGCACACACTACTGCTCACTGATTAGTTACTAGAGGTTACAGCACATGCTTTGGTAATGGTGAAAATGACCTCAGGGGAGCATGATATACAGTACATATGAATGCCACCTTTGTTTACATATCAGTGCAGCTGGCCGCCACTATTTACATATGAATGCTGCCGCTATTTACATATTAATGCTGGTTATTTACATGTAAACACAGGGTCTGCAGATGAGTCATCTGTACACAACAATAGGACAGAGTTAGGCAGTTTTAGTAGCAGCACTTAGATGTCGGGACACAGCACAGGTCTAAAACTTCAAGGGACAAGGGAATTTAAACCAGGATAGTTGGCAAGTATGAGGCAGCTGCTTTGGGCCCCACAACAATGACCGGGCCCAGGGCAGCTGCCCCTTTTGCCCTGCCTTACAGACGGCCTTTAATTACTTAGGATATATCTCAAACAGGGTATTTACAATTATTACTTATGCCTAGATATTCTTGTGTCCAGTCCAGTCAGCTTACATCCTCTGTGTCCACCCCTCTGATTCACTTTCCTCTGGACCCTTAACAGCTACAAGTAAGCCATATATCATGTTGAATATTTATGCATGTTAACATAGCAATGTATATACTATATTGAGTACTCTGTTCATATTTGTGTCTAAATATGTATACTCGTTTCCTTCTGTTAAAAAAAAATATATATGTATACTCTTCACTTATAGTCTACAAGGAAGCTCACTAGCGAAATGCGTCGACCATCTACTATCGACTTGTTATGCACACAGTAATTGGTACTATGTATCATGTTCTGGCGTAATGTAGTCTTTAAACCTTGTAGACCATCCTATTTGGGTTTCCCTCTCTTGGGCACCCAAGAGGCTCATCTATTGTTATGATTTTATTGTTTCCTTGTGACCTATTTTAACAATTATATTTAATAAAATTAATATTTTTATCTAACATTGTTCATTAGTCTCGTGTGTGCCTGCAAAGTCCAACCTCTTTTATAAGGGGGTTTGTCCCTTATGTACAGGTTTTGTTTTTTCAGAAATGTAAGTAGTTTGACTGACAATTACTCTGCCATGCAACACTATTTCCAAATGTGTTTTTTATCTCTTTTTGAGAGAGATATAGCTTTCTTTTGGTGGTGATAACCACCATTTTGTTATATTTTTAACAAAACATATAAGGGGAAACTATTTATGGGGAAAAAATTGTAGTGCTGATTTGTTGTTGGAAAGAAAGAAAAAAAAACATTATATTATGGTTTGTCTACTGATGAACTGAAGTCATTATATACAATTGTATCTATAGACATCTGTGTGTCACATTTAAACTGAGAAAGTGGCCACTTTGTATATAAAATAAAGTAACTTGACGTTTGCAAAATATGATTCCTTCAGTTCATCCCTAGACAAACCATAATACACATTCTAACCGGCTCCTCACAGTTTGAACCACTAACAGGTTTTTAGCTTTCTCTGTAACAAGTATATCACCCTCCTGAATTCCCTTTTAAGGGCCTAGAACTGGAGCCCTTGAGGCATTGAGAGCGACCAACTATATCCAGGGGTATCCTCCACGTCCATGGAAGTTTGGTTGCTCAACCCAGTTGGGTTACTGCAACCGTAAGTTACCATGTTCATTTTTTAAACCAAACCAGCACTCTTGGAGTTAATATATTTTTAATACACATGCTACACTATAAGGGCTCTCCCACCTCTTCTCTTATTTTTCCGGTTGACACCCCAAGTTGTTCTTTGGGCCCCTACATTGCTCTTCTGGCTCCACTCTGTGGACCACCACCACCGTACAAATACTGTCACATTTCTTGAGTGCCTAAAATGCCTGGACAGTATAAACACCTCCGCAATTGTTTAGTTTAGTCCAGGAGCATCAGAACTATGTAATGTACAAAGCAGATTTCATTGGTCAGGAGTACCCCCTTAAAGTGGTGGTCAGTGGTGAGTTTTCTTTAAATTTTTGTGATCAGTGGTATGTACCCCCTTAAATTGTAATGGTTAGTGATGATTGCCCAAAACTATTAATGGTCACTGGTGCTTTTCCCCCATAACATTAGTGGCCCCTCTTTATGGCCAATATGCTCTCTTGATGCTCTGTGTGTCCTCTTGCTGGTCAGTGTACTCCCTTCGTGATCAGGGTACCACATTTGTGGTCCATTTTGGGGTTAGTGTGCTCTCCCCCTTTTTGCTGGTGGTCAATGAGAGCACTGTAAGGAGAAGCGATCGGCTCATGAAGTGAGAGAGGAGGCCTGTGTTTACATTTCTTTGTTACATTTGTGATCACTGTGGTTGGTTCATAAAAATACTGTGGTATATATGCAGTACTATTTTTTTTCCAAAGCCGGTAACTGGAATATGCTCTTTTACAATGATAAATAATATAATAAATAATATATCTACAGCATGGTAGTCAAACTATATAACATGAAGATCTTAAAGAAAGATTTCTGAGATTTTATGTAAAGTATTATATTACTGCAAGTTCTCTCAGCTGAAGACAAGCAAATCCTGGAATACAATTCAAGTAGTACAGTACTTCTCAAACAATGCATGCAGTTCTCAAACAAGAGAAATATGCATTTCTGCCACTAGGGGCACTGCAGGAGAAAGGCTCCAGTTTAGTTTGCTTGTGGGCTCCATCTTGTACTTCTAACATTTGAGTGATTGTTGGAATACAACAGGTGATAGTTTCTCTCCTCTCAGGCCTTAATTGACAGGTAAGAGGGTAAATTTGTCTGACACATTTGTTTATCTTTATTAAGCTTTAAATGATTCCTATTAATGTTCTCCACCATCGCAGCATAATGTTTACCTATAGTCTGGTTAGTAATTATTTTTTTTTGTTCCTCTCTCCTTTGAAAATAGTGAGGCCAACATCTAGAGCAGTGGTCTCCAAACTGCGGCCCATGGGCTGGATGTGGCCCTTTGCTTGCCTTTATCTGGCCTTTGGGGGCCCATGCTATCCACTGACACTAATGATGGGGCACCATTCTTACCACAGACAGCAATGATGGGGCACTATTCTTCCCACAGACACTAATGATGGAGCAGCATTCCTACCTTAAATACCAATGATGGGGTACCATTCCTCCCACAGACACCAACGATGGGGCACCATTCCTGCCTTAAATACCAATGCTGGGGCACAATTCCTCCCGTAGATACCAATGATGGGGCACCATTCCTACCTTAAATACAAATAATGGGGCACCATTCCTTCCAATGATACCAACAATAGGGCACTATTTCTGAAACTAAAACCAATTATGGGGCACTATTTTCTCTCACGGACAGCACAACTTTTCTAATCGCACTGGCCACAGTCTGGCCTCTCTAAAGCTTCAAGGACAGTAAACTAGCCCTTTGTTCAGAAAGTTTGAAGACCTCTGAACTAGAGTTTGGAAATATTTCCACAGTGCAATTTCTACTGAGGGCAAGTTTAGTATTTTTTTTACTGAATAAACTTTTATTTCAAGCATAATACTTTTTATATATATTGCATTTCACATACTCGGTGTAACAAAATGACCTTCAATTTGTAAAACTATTCCACACTGAATTTTTGTGCCAATTTTGTTGAAAAATTAAATTTTTTTCCAGAAAAAAACCCCTAATTTTTCTCATTGCTTCAAATTTTACGGAAATGTTACATCTTTAGCAATGCAACCTCGCTCATGCAGGCCATGCAAGAGCAACACTTGGCAGCAAATGAGTATTTGTGCTTTTTAGCATCAAATCGCCAGTGACAGGGTTGCCAGTGTGCCATAGGCCCAAGGTACATATTGCAATAAGCAACTCAAAAATAGTGCTCACCAAAATGTACTATTCTTTCCCTTTAATACTTCTGGTTCCTCATATTCCCTTCTACCTTGTCTTCCCGAATACCCCTCCTAGGACTGTACTTATTCTTATAAACACTTAGCGCAGATCATTTCACGTAATGTTGGAGTCGGTGTGCACAATTAAACAATATAATTGGATCTGCCAAAGAGTGGGAAATGTCAAGCTGAACACCCCTTTCTGTGACTGCGACAAAATGTTAAACGAAGAGACATTTCCAGCGATTTTACATCCTATTGTGCTCTTCCTGGAATAGTGCTTACTTTATCTAAAAGTTTTTTTATCTGATGACATTTACGGTATCGGAATCATCATATTTATACACCGTGATTACTGGTTGCCGGGATGGATAGAATCTCAGTAACAAAGTATTTCTTCATTGGGTAAGAAGTGCTGCTTTATTATGCAATGAGTCAGCTTATTGTAATGTGCAATCCACTGCTGAGACGTCTCTTTTTTAGTGATGTCTAATGAAAATTCCTGATTAAAATTTAAGCTGGCATGAACATTGCGAAGTAGCAGCACGCAGAAAATTTTCAGTGCAGAAAATAATGTATATTTTTTTTAGAATCTAGAACACTGTATACATTATATTAAAGGTTGACTGTAGACAGAGTCTACCAGCTTAATCCTCGCCCCCTCCCTCTGGATTCAGCAATTCCGGCAGTGAGATCTCACTGTCATAGTGCCTTATTCTGTTCTCAGTCACCTTGAAGATTTTAGTGTTCTCATTCACCTTCATCTGTTCTTGCTACTGCGTCCTACGTGTCCAATTGGGAGAGTAGGGCTCCCTAAAGGCCTGTCTCTGGTGCAGTGCATTATGCAATTGCATTGATGTACATTATGCCATGTGTTAACATGCATTGCATTAACCCCCTGCCATCCACGTATGTGTGGCGGAAAAGAGGTTAGGCTACGTTTATGGGTGGCAGAGGTCAGGGCCAGGAGAAGGGGAGGGCAGGAGGGGCAGCTTCCCTGGGCACTGTGGTATCATGTGAGGTAGTGGGGGGACAACAAGGAGATTGTGGGGGAGGGGATTTGTGTTGAG
>BLSH010166049.1:469176-485127 GCA_018402905.1 Glandirana rugosa
AGGTCGGGTATGACTTTAAGGGGGAGGGTAGTGTTTAAAAACGGGGAGGGGGTTTTGTTCGGGGGGAGGATTGTGTTTAGGAGGGGTATGGGGGAAGATGATTTTTGCTAGGAGGGGGATTTTTTGCTATAAAAGTAATATGGTAGAGGGAAATTTTTTTTGGGGGGATGGGGGGACTTGCACTAGTAGGGATGATTGGGGGGTATTTGTGCTAGGAGGGGAAATTTGTGTATCGGAGGTATTTGTTCTAGGATGGGGGATTGGGGAGGGGGAATTGTGCTGGAAGGAGGGATTTGGAGTGGGGGGGGGGGATTTGTACTTGGTGGGGAAATTTGAGGGGTAGAGGATTTGTGTTAGGAGGGGGGCTTGTTTTGGGGGAGGGGCAAAAATTTGTGATGGGAGGGGGAATTTCAGTATGGGCTGGATTTGTACTGGAAGGAGGGGGGTTTTATGCGTAGGGGGTGAGCACTTTTTTTGGGGGGGGGGGAATTTTTGATGACACATAATGCAAACACATCTTGGAGGGGGGGGGGGTGCAATTTAGCATGTTCGCCCTGGTCTCTAAATGAACTTGTCTCGGCACTGGCAGATGTTTCTGTGCTGAGAGTGAGCTGTTAAAGTCAGCTCTTGCTCTGTACTAATGATCGGGAACTAATGGGACCAACTACCAATCATGTGACCACTGTGACAGCTGATCATAATAGTCACATGGTTAGGCAGAGCCCCCCATGTACAAGCTCAGTTAAAGTGACCCCAGGGCAGGTGGGGTGGGGTTAACCACTTTTCTATCACAGTACAACTAAAAACAGTAGAATGGAGGATTGTCTGGACTAGAATGGTTATCTACCCAGTGCCATTGATAAACGGTACTGAATAAATCACCATCGGACAGCTATTGCACTTGATAATGTCATTGATCCAACCCATCCTCAGACCCCTTCATTCACAAACACTACTAGGAGGAGTTTCCTAAACCTGGAGCAGACAGAATCAGGATCAACTGTGCATGATAACCAATCAATGCTGGTGGAAAAATCCAATCCAGTTCAAAGAAATTGCTGGTGGCAATAGCCACCTGCATCCCGTTCACCTTCACCTGTTCTTGCTACTGCACCCCACATATCCAACAGGGAGAGCGGGACTCCCTAAGGCCCATCTCTGGTGCAGTGCATTGGTGCACATTATGTTTGCATTCATTGCATTAACTGCTTTTCTACCATTGTACGTCTATAAATGGCAGATCGGTGGACTGTTATTTAGGCTCCTTTCACACTTGTGTGACGTGATTTTACCGCAATTTTGCCGTGATTTCGGATCAGTGGGATTTTGTAGCAACTTTGGCAAATTGACAACATATTGCAAAGTCGTATAGAAATCGCATCTATATTATTCAGGTGCGATTTGCATGCAACTTTGAGGGTTTAACATTGAAGTCTATGGACCTCAAGTTGCATCAAAGTTGGGCCAAAGTAATGCAGGGACTACTTTGAAGTCGGCACGACTTCAAAGTCGTACAGATATGAATGGTACTCATTGGAAATAATGGGGAACGACTTGTCATGCGACTTTGCAGGACAAGTCACATAAGTGTTAAAGGGGCCTTAGCTGAATAAAGCACCATCAGGCAGCCAGTGGGCTCAATAATGTTGGTGAATCAGGCCAACCTCAGACACCTGCATTCATAAATACTATTGGGAGGAGTTTACTAAAACCGGAGCAAACAGAATATGGAGCAGCTGTATGGTCCACCTGATCCCACTGCCCTCAATTACCTTCTTCCACACTCTCAGCGTCACAAGACAGGCTGGTACCTTGTTTTGTTTTATTTTATTAGGGGATTTAACTTGGATGGGAGTTGAGATGTTATGGGATGCCCACATATCAACAGCTCTGTGATTTTCTTGTATATTAATGGGAGCCGGCAATATACATTACAGCTGCAATAATAAATGACAATTTTTCCTTTGGAAATGTCATTTTGCTCTGGCTATGTTCTACACATCACAGAGATGCGCCCTTTTACAGGTAGACTAAGGAGACCCCCCAGGCACATTATTTAAAGGAATTTTTCTTTTTTTTTTTCACTTTAAGCATTATTAAAATCAGTGCTCATTTAATAATGATGTTTTTTACAAACTTTTTTTTCATTGATACATGTTCCCTAGGGCAGAACCCGGACCCCTATAACCATTGTATGCCCAATTATTTGCATATAAGCCTTCAAAATGGGCACTTTTGATTTTTTACGTTCGGGTCTCATGACTTCAATGGGATTCATTGTTTGGGTCCAAACTTTCGGGATGTTCGAAAGTTCTGGTGCAAACCGAACAGGGGTCCGTTTGGCCCATCCCTACTAACTACAACTATCTAACTAATAATGGGTCCATTGAGAGGAGGTTAAAAAGTCTCCCAATTGAACAACACACTGCACACAATAGAACAGTCTCTGCCTGCCCTGTCAGCGAGGGGTAAAGACCCCACTGTGCAGAACAGAAGGGGTAAAAGATATCATACAGTTCCTTTTTAAAGTTCCTGATGGGAGGGGCCTGGGCAACAGACTTAAAAAGGGGAAAAAGAAACAAAGAACACAGGAACAAACCTCACCCCAGTGTCTTTCCAATGGGTAAGTCCCCTCCACTGGGCACGGGGCAGCAGACTGGCTTGTCCTGCAATTCGGGGGGGGGGGGGAATTTGCACCCTCCGCTACTCCACCGGCAGTCCCTGAAGTGTGCCTACATTGGCTGCAAAACACCACAGTCCCATGAAATGTAGTAGTGGGGATCGGGCAATCTCCTCCGACTGTCCCCCTCCACCCCGAATAGAAATGGAGAAACTCCTTGCGGGTTCACCTGCTTTGATCACCAAAACACAGTCCCTCCAGAATGCATGCCCCAGACTCCACTTTTTCTTTAACTCCTGGAATCTTTCCAGCAGCTGCTCTCCGGTCCCCGCAAGGGGTTGGGTACATGCAGATACTCCCAGGTCATATCATTTTCCCACTCCGCCCTGAAGTTCTCCACAATGTCCATGACCTGGGGTGGGACGTACAGGTAATCCAGGCCCCACTACAGAGCAACTCGTCGCTGTACCTCCCTTTGGTACCGGGAGAGCCTAGGTAGACTCTTGACCTTCCCTTTCCCCAGCAGAATTTGGGTGTCTGGCGATTTAACTACCACTTGTCGGTAGGTTGCTGCCCTGGTCTGGATAGTGGAGAGCCTGTTGAAAAAGGTATGGCTGCTGTTACTGGGGATACCGGCTGCATCGCTTGAATCCTGTAAGGGTCCCGATATATCCTCTTCTGAGGGGGCATCTAAAATGCAGGAACTCTCCGCCTCCCATTCTTCATCAGAACCCTCACTTGGAGATGACCACTCTGCCAGGTGTTCCATAGAGCCAAACTCTGTCAGCAGTCTGGGTGACCCCCAGTCTATGGCCCTGTCCTCAAAATCCCCAGCTGGCTCCTCCAGGGACTCACTCCCCTGCTGAACTGACTCCATCCTTGCTGGGACTGTTATGGGATGGGACTCAGCCGCCATTTCAGGGACCCTGGACTCCCGTATGGTAGTACTTACAGTACCCAGGTCCCCTGCCAGGCCACAGGCCCCGACATCCTCCTCTTCTCCTCTGACCCCTGTATTCACGGGGGGAGTTGCTAGGCCGCAACTCTACCCCGCCTTGATGGGATAATTCTAGGCCTGCTCCGGCCTTCCTGGACTTCCGTGTCTGTGGATCGCATCACCCTGAGTGCAGGTCCACTGTGTAGTATAGCAGTTCCTGCTGCATGGAAACCAACCAGGTAAGTGGTTTGTCACAATGGCCACACCCGGCCCAAGCAGTGACCCCCCACGGTCGGAATCTGGCAGTCCAGGCAGATCAGACACATTCGCTCTGCTCTGTCAATCACTCCTAAAGCAAGTCCCCCACACGGCTCCAATCGGACCCCCATGTCTACCAGGGTCCGCTCCGGCTTCTCCGGCAGCCAGGTTAGCGCTGGCACAAGTCGACCACCTTCCGCTATCTTCCGCCGCCTCCAGGTGTCTGAGGCCCCCTTGTAACCAGACGGCTGGCGCCAAAAGTCCCGATAAGCAGGCTTGCTGTAGGTCATGCTGCTGTAACCCCTTATGTGAAGGATGGAAACTTGTAGACATGCTGACGCTAGCAGGACTTGTCCAGGCATGCTGACCTTGCTGGTGTTTGCCAATAGCAACAGTAATTGTAGTAGCCGCTGTTTTGCTGGAAACATTCCCCTTGCACAGTCTCTTCCCTTTACAATAAAACAGTCCCAGGCATACTTTACTGAAAGCAGGATTTTGGAGCGCAAAGTTGGTGATGCCCAGCTTTTGCAGAACGCTGGGCATATTTGTAATCCAGTGGGTGATGTCCAGCTTTTGCAGAGTGATGGACACCTTTGTAATCCATGAGCGCAATTGCCCAGCGTGGTTTCCACGAGTAACAGCACATGGTAGCAAAGTCACTGAATTGCAGGATAGTGCAAGTGTCCGCCCCAGCTGGGTATGCAGGCAGCAAAGACTGACGACAGCTCCTGCAGGTTGCTATGGACAACGGCGCTCACAATCCGGTACTGAATAGCAGAAATAAATTACAAGTCACTTCCCCAGCGCTGGTTGGGGTAAATGGACCAGCAGGCAGCAGCAATTAGCGACTGCTCCCGCAGGTTGCTACGGGCAACGGCAGTTGTATTAAAGCACAGTTTTAACAGGAAGAGCACATAAGTCCTTTCCAGAGTTCAATCCTTGCTAAGAATTCCTTGGCTCATTTCTCTTCCATTGCTAGGGGTAATGACTGGCAGAATTACGTGAAACATGTGAATCCCGGAAGAAGCCCCCAAATGTAGCCAATGTCCCCCTAAGGGGTGGCTGGAAGTTATGGTCCACCTGATCACACTGCCCTCAATCACCTTCTTCCACACTCTCAGAGTCACAGAACAGGCTGGTACCTTGTTTTGTTTTATTTTATTAGGGGGGCTGACTAAATTTGCCTCACCTTACCAAAAAAAAAAAAACATCCACTAGCTCCTACCTAAGTAGCGGGCGCTACAGCTGCGTATAGTAACCAATCAAAAATCTAGTTCTATTCAAAGATATTGCTGCAGTTTTTTATTTTTAATTTTGAAAAAAATCTTTCAATAAACTGTATTGAAGCTCTCCCTTTATTGCCCAATTTTGAATTCACAATCACACCAAATTCTGGTGGTAGAACTTGTGAGTGATAGATTGGTTAGTTTCTAATGATTGCTTGATTCATTTTGAACTAATTGAAAACTATTTGAAAATTGCCTTGTGAATGTCCAGCATAGAGGCACTTGTATCCATGTTGTGAAATGTTGCTTGCATTTGATCTGCAATGCAAATACATGTTAATAGCGCCTACTGCATTTAAAATAAATGCAACGCAAAGCAAGTCAAATGCAGCCTTAGAAATGTCATCCCATACCACACTAATAAATGTATGTGAGCCTAGGTTCACATTGGTGGGGGAATGAAATCGTGCGAGTTTAGCTGAACTCACACCATTTCATTCCCGCAATTTCAGAGACATCTGTGTGGGTTGCTGCACAGATGTCAATGGAAATCGCACCTGAAATCACCAAAAGTAGAACAGAAACTACTTTTGGGAATCGATGCGGCGCCATGACATGTCAAATCGCATGCCAAAACGGCTGCATTTGCCTGCAATAGCACCGTCTGAATCGGTGCGACGCATTTGCAGCACCCCCCGATTACCTAAAGTAGTTTCTGTACTACTTTTGGCGATTTCAGGTGCGATTTCCACCTTTTGCTTTAATTACAGCCTTTAGTCTGTTGGGATATATTAATTTCGCATATCTAGATTTTGCAATATTTGCCCACTCTTCTTCGCAGAACTGCTCAAGTTCAGTTAAATATGATGGTGACCGTTTGTGGACTGCAGTCTTTAAGTAATTCCACAGATTATCAATGGGGTTTAAGTCCGGGCTCTGTCTAGGCAATGCAAATACATTCACCTTCTTCACCTTCAACCACTGTGTGGTCATTTTTGCTGTGTGCTTTGGGTCATTGTCATGTTGGAAGGTAAACCTTCTTCCCATTGACAACTTTCTAGCAGAGGGCAGCAGATTTTCCTCAAGAATTTGATGGTATTTTGTCCCATCAGTTTTTTCCTTCTATCTATTACCACCTCCATGCTTTACTATAGGAATGGTGTTATTTGGATGGTGAGCTGTATTGGATTTCCGCCAGACATATCGTTTGTTGTTAAGGCCAAATATTTCAATTCAAAGCCCCGTACACACAATGCAAATCTCGGACAGGAATTTTCATACGACGACGATCGTCTGAAATTCTTACCGTTAGTATGCTCCTTTCGAAAGCCAATTTTAATTTTTTGGATGACAAAAGCTGGATGTACAGACTAGAATTTTTTTTCGTATGTCAAGGCAGTGTCCGATTTTCGTATCATTAGTATGGTTTTCGTACGATAAAAAAATAAAAAAGCGTACGATCCCGACTACGCATGCTCAGAAAGGAAAAAATACATACAAAGCTATTCAACACATTACATCACTTTTGACGCTGAATTCTGCCATTGTTAGTACGCTGTTCACTTTTGACATGAGACAAGCATCCAACAAAAAACGGAAGTTCTGTCGTCCGAAAATGTAAGCGTGTGTACGAGGCTTTAGTCTCATCTGACATAACACCCTTTTCCATGTGGCCTCAGAATCTTCAAAGTGCATTTTGGCTCCCCTTTCTTGGGGAGTGGCTTTTTTCTTGCAACCTTCCCATACAAGCCACATTTGTGGAGAATTTGTGATATTGTTGTCATATGCACACAATGACTACTCTTTGTCATAAATTCCGCAAGTGCTTCAGAGTTGCTGTAGGCCTATTGGTAGCCTCTCTGACAAGTTTCCGCCTAGCTCTTTCATCCAGTTTGGAGTGATGTCCTGATCCAGAGAGGGTCTGTGTTGTGCCAAATACCTTCCACTTCTTAATAATAGACTTCACTGTGCTTCTAGGCATTGATAATGCCCTTTGAAATTTTTTTGTATCCATCTCCTGAATTGTGCCTGTCCACAACTTTACCCCGAAGATCTTTTGACAGTGCCTTGCCACCCATAGTTGTTTGTTTCAGTTGCACTACCAGAGACTGCAATGCTTCAGGAAAGCACTTTTCATGCTAATCAAAGTGACCACAGCTGATCACAGTCATATGGCTTTGTGTGCCATTGAGAAGGTGATTAGCTACACTTGATTGAGGTTACAGGCCATTTTTAGGGGGGGGGGGGGATCCTTATTTCAACTCAGTGATTGTGTTTGTTTTTTTCTGACATGTTGGTGTTATATCTTTCACTGGGATGTTATAAGTTGCACTGCAACTGGATAAAATAAAAACTGTGTCTGTCTTCATTTCAGCTTGCAAAGCATCTAAATGTGATTAGGTATGTAGCACCCCCATAGTGATATGTGCTTCTTTGTAGTGTGTTTTTGTTAGGAGAGATAAAATCTAGTCAGGCCTGACAGTAAGTGCAGGCCTAATTGTTTTGATCTGGGCTAGGGAGTGGCTCAGGGAGGGCTGGAGATTGCAGGAAGGAACACCCCTTGGATACTCCTGCTCTTTGGTGCTGGAAAGCTCTGGAAAAGGGGATGGTTGAGGAGGTGTCACTTTCTGATGTATGACAATGAGCTCTGACCAATCCACAGTCTGGATTGGCAGGGGGCAGGCCTCCTTAAATACAGTGATCTGCCAGCAGGGGCGAGTAGAGTGTCGGGTGGAAGAGGGAGATATAGCAGAGGTGCTGCAGAGGTCTCATCCAGGAAGGGAGCCCCCAGTCTGGGGGGGGGGTGACCTTGAGGGCTGGTGGCTCAGGTGCAGCCAGGAAGAGGTGTTGGTTCCTGGAGCGGCACAAGGGAGCAGGAGAGCAGCAGAGAGGCTACAAAGAGGACTCTTTAAAGGATGCACCGGTGTCGGTGAGAGGTAGCCCCTGGGAGTTGGATGAGAAGGCTGGAGCAGGCTGGGGAGAAGACAGTGGACAGTCTGTAGAGGTCTGAGAAGCCAAGCAGGGAAAGGAGGGCCATGGGACAGTAAAGCAGGCCGGGGGGGGGGGCTGGAAGATGGATAGGCTGGGAGTTGCATTTCATCCAGTGCCCAGCTAGCACCAACATACTTAGCTACACAATTGAGGGTCCATGGCTTCACAACTGGGAGCCTGTGACCCTTACCCACAATGCTAACAGTAAGAGCAGGCCTCACCATGTGCTAGCTGTGGTGGAAGAGGAAATGTCATGGAGGTCTGATAAATTGCTTTTCAGGCCGATAACAGCAAGTAGTGTGCAGGAGAGTGGAAGGAGAAGAGTAACGGTCAGCAAGTGTATGCGCTGGAGGAAGAAGGAGTGTATATACGGCGGTGTATATAGAAGGTCCCGTGATTGATTCATGGGCATCCCACAGTCATCCCTATCCCCATCCAAGTTTATTCCCCCAAATAAAACAACAAAACATAGTATTGACCTGTTCAGTGACTCCGGGTGTGTGGAAATCGTGTGATTAAGGGCAGCAGGCAGGTGGACCACAACTACCAGCCACCCCTAAGGAGACACGTGGTACGTATGTGAACTCCACTCTCGAGACATAGGTAAAAGAAATCCCTCCTGATCCACCTGCTCAATGCCGCCAAGGTTGCATCCCACAAATGGAAAACTATGGACCCACTGACAATTGGTCAATGGATAGCTGTGGTAAATGAGATGTGATATGAAATGCTTAGCAGCAGCTTTGAAGTGTGAAGAAGAACAATTCTATAAAATTTGGTTTTATAGGCACAATTTCAATATTCGCAGGAGCACGCCCTCTTCTATATCCTCTCCGGTTTCTGGTTGTACAGGCTCCACCCCAGTAAAAATCAGATAGATTGCACCTTTGGCTTTCTTGCCAGGTACATGATATGTGTAATGTCACTGTTTCGCCATGTATGCAGGATATTTTTCTGTTGAATGTACCATCTGCTTTGCTAAAGATCAAAATAAAAACTATAAATGAAAGAAAAAAAAAAAAAGAATCTTTGCCAGGTTTTTATCTCTGTTGAGGAGATCCACACCTTCATCAAGCGGACCATTCAAGCTGTGTGTAGCTCTGCCAACACCTCCCCCCCAGGCTTGAAAAACTTTAGTTGAAAAGCCCTTTGATGCTAGGATGCTGGTGGCCAGGCCCGGACTGGGACAAAAAATAGGCCGTTTAGACTGAGCAGCCCATGTTTTTTTTTTTCGAAACAAAATTACAAGTACTGTAATAACAACTACAGGTTTCTTAGCGAGTAAAATAAGTATTGAACACGTCACCATTTTTATAGGTAAATATATTCCTAAAGGTGCGATTGACGTGAAACTTTCCTCATATGTCGCTAACAACCCATGCAATCCATACATTGAAAGAAACCAAAGCAGAATGAAATGTGTAATAAAATGGAATGACACAGGGAAAAAGCATTGAACACGCTAACTGAAATCTACTTAATACTCCTGATTTAAATACTCCATTTGCTGGTAATGACAGATTCAAGACACCCCCTGTATGGATAAACTAGTCGCATGGATTGCTAGGTGTGATTTTGGCTCATTCTTCTACACAAACAGAATTCAAATTTTAAAGGTTCTGGTGTGGCCAATCTGGGCCTGCAGGTGGCTATTATTGCCTAGCATCCTTCCTTGCTAGAATGCAGGTGGCTTTTGTACTCCATTAGAACACATCTTCCCTGTATGATTGTGAATGTTAACATATACATTCTCTCCTCTTCTACCTCCAGCACACAATTGCTTGCAGACTATCACTCGCAGGACCAGCTAGCAAAGGTTTCAGTCCCAGCACAATCTCAACTGGGTCTGGTTGAATGCTCTTTGCAGGCAGGGACCCTGAGCCCCTATGGCATTGCAAACATTGAAGTCTTTGGTGCTAGCTGTCCCATCTGTGGCTAATGCTCCTGTAGCCAATGGCCTCCTTAGGGGTGGCTGGTTGATGTGGTTCACCTGAAAATAACTGCCCCCAATCACACTCCTACTGGCATCCAGAGTCAGAAAAAAGGCTGCTCTTTGTTTTTGTTGTTTTTATTTGGGGATTGAACTTGGATAGGGATTGGAGTAGTTATGAGATGCCCAAAGATTAAACAGTTCTGTACATGGGACCAGTATATACACTCTCCAGTATATACACCTCTTTCAACTTCACTCCAGCACACTTCTTGCTTCACTGCTAACTCCTGGTTCCTCTCTCCTGAACACTTCTTACTTCCACTGGTGAGGCCTGGAAGGAAATTTACCAGCCTCCTTACTAACCTGCACAGCCTAGCTAGCACATGTGAGACCTGATGTAGATTTATCAGGCCTCCAGACCACCCTTTGTGGGTATAGGGGTTGAGGTTATCCTTGTGTAGCAAAGTCACTTAGTTGGTGCTAGCTAGCCAACGATGGACTACAACTCCCATCCCATCCGCACACTGTCCATGACACCAGACCCAATCTCCTCCTGTACCTTCTCTAGACTGTCTCACTCCCTTGGGATGTGTCACTCACTGCTATTTGTAGATCCTCCCGGAGATCTCTCTGTAGTGTTCTCACTCCTGCTGTCCTCTTCCGCTCGCCCTTTTGCCTCTCCTCCTGGTTGCACCCGAGCTCTCGCAGGTCAAGGTCACCCCCCCAAACTAGGCACTCCCTCAGGCCCTAAATGCCTCCACGCTACTTCATCTCTGTCACTTCCACCCAAACTTCTCCTTCCCCCACTGGGTAGACCACAGTATTTAAGGAGGCCTGCCCCCTGCCAATCCAAATTGGGGATTGGTCAGGGCTCCTCAGCATACATCAGAAAGCCTCACCTCCTTTTCCCATCTCCCTTTCCAGAACTTTCTGAAGAAGAGGGGAGGGGTGACCAAGGGGTGTTGCTTCCTGCAGTCTCCAGGCCTCGCTGGGCAACTCCCCTGCCCAGAATCAAAACAATCAGGCCTGACTAAATTTACCTACACTCAACAAAAACCTACCTCTTAGCACCTACCTATGGTAGAGGGTGCTACACTCCTAGTACCACTTCTTCAGGCACTGCCAGCCCTCCTGGCTGCAGCTGCCCCTTTCCACTGCCCGAGCCACCACAGTCCTCCTGACTGGCTCTGCACCCATGCCAGACTGCTCCATCCCAGTCCTCTCGGGTATGCCTCCCAGTCCTCCTGATTGTGTGTCACTCACCAGCCCTCTTGGCTGTTCCTGTTCTCCTGGAGACTTGCCCGGCAGTGTTCTCCTCCTGTGCTCCTTTCTCCCAGTGCCTCCTGGCCAGGACAATTCCGTGGGTTTTGAGAAGGTCCCTCCACACCCGAGCCCAGGCCCAAGGTCACCCCCCCCCCACAGACTGGGGAGCTCCCTCAAAGGCCCCGACAGCCTAACACTCCAGCTACAGCTTCCACCCGAACAACTCCTCCCCAGCTGCACTGACCCAGGGTATTCGAGGGGGCCTGCTGCCTGCCAACTCAGTAGGACATCATAGATGTGCGACTTCCAGGGGCTACCCTTTCTTCCTTGAACCTTTGCAGGAGCCAGGACAGGCTTCCTCCCCTGTCAGCACTCTAGCAGCAGTTGCAGATGCACTGTCCACACACCCCCTCCCTATCGAGCCTGAGTGACCCACACACTTTTTCCAGGCCCCTGCCAACTCATGCAACTCTGGATTTCTGCCCAACCTAGGAACCCAGGAAACACTGATAGGCTTGGCTGTCAGCCAAGCCTGCGCAATGTTACCTACTCTAAGCACACAAAAAAACAATCTCACTTCTAGCACTAGAAGGTGCTACAATAGTTTTGAAATTGAATTTAAAAAAATAGAAAATGATCCAAGAAAAAATTGCGGTGTCCCTAGACATTAGTGATTGGTGTAGACAAGTGCTCCTTACATTGGTGGTAAGTGGAAAATGACCTCCTTGAATTGGTAATCAGTGTAGAGTGGAGATCAGTTTGCCTTGCTTACTGCTCAAGGCAGCCCTAGCATCCTCAGGAGGCACCCTAGGGGTCCACGGAACCATGGTTGAGAAACGCTGGTCTATACACAGGGCCATGGAAGAAGACTTATCTAGTTTGTTTTTATGGATCTGTTTAATTATCTTTGTGCAGGTTTGTGTATGGGCGTATAGCAAACCATATACCTGGGCAAAAAAAAACAAAACATTTTTTCGTAGCCGCGTGCATGAGTCCTCAAATGGTAATGTGCTGACGTGTCTTTGATGTTTTTTCAAATGCAAGTCAAACACAAGAAAACTACACTCGTCGCGCAAGCCGTAATAATGGCTGTAGGAGGTAAGCTCCTACCACTGCGAATCCATGTGAAACCGCTAGAAGAATTACCTCGCCAGCATCTATTAAAGCTGAAATATCAGTTTTTGATGGAAGCACCTTTAATAACATTTTCATTTTTACCCAAACTGTCAAACTAAAAGGCAGATGCACATTTTGTAATACATGCAGCGACACAATTGTAGTGAAATAAAAGACTATAGACATGCTTCTGACTACCAGCCAGCACTGTTACTTTCTCTGCCACATCCATCTCCAACAAAACACATTGCTCCCAGTCACACGTCCTCCACAAAACATCGGTCAGAACCGCAAAATGGGAATGTGGAAGGAATGTCTTTCATGCTCACTGGAATGAACATAACAAGAAATGAATCCTTTCTAGTCAAATGTTCTCACGCTGGATGTGGTGCTATGATATTGCTGAGCATTTAGAGCTCTGCCTTTAATGATTTTGGCTGGAATAGAAAGTAAACATGTTTAATCTAAAATGGGACTACAAAGTAGACGGTGAGAAATACTGAATGATCGCTGTCTCTTCCATTTTCAATATACACCAACCACCCATAAAATTATGACCACTGACAAGTAAATTTAACAACATTAATTATCTCATTACAATGGCACCTGAAAGTGGGTGGGATACATTAAGCAGCAAGTGACCATGTTGTCCCAGAAGTTGATTTGTTAAAAGCAGAAAAAATGGGTAAGCGTTAAGGTTTTCAGCAGCTTTGCCAAATTGTAATGAATAAGACTGGGTAGGAGCAACTGCAAAACTGCAGCTTAGGGATGTTCCAGGCCTGCAGTGGTCAGGACCTACCAAAAGTGGTCCAAGGAAGGAAAACCAGCAACAATGCACATAGCGAGCTGAGGTGGCCAGTGTAGTCCGATCCAATAAAAGAGCTGCTCTAGCTCAAATTGGTAAAAAAAAGTTAATGGTGGTTCCGGAAAGTTGTTAGAATACACAGAGCATTGCTGTTTGTTGTGTTTGGGGCTGCATCAGGGTGCTCGTGCTGACCTGTGTCTACAGCCAAAAGCACCTACAATGGACATGTGAGCATCAGAACTGGACCACAGAGCAATGGAAGCAGGTGACCTGGTCTGATGAATCATGTTTTCTTTTACATCATATGGATAGCCGAGTGCATGTGCATGACTTATCTTAGGAAGAGATGGCACCAGGATGCACATTAGGTAGAAGGCACGCTGGTGGAAGCAGTGATCTGCTACTGACAGCCCTTTGCCAGATAGCACAGCATACCATTAGAGGTCTAGTTGAGTCTATGCCTTGATCGGTCAGGGCTGTTTTGGCAGCAAAAGGGTTGGTGGTCATGTAAGGATAGGCGGTCATAACGTTATGGCTGACCAGTGTGTATATATATATATAATATATATATATATATATATATATATATATATATATATATATATATATATATAGTATCTCACAAATGTGAGTACACCCCTCACATTTTTGTAAATATGTTATTATATTTTTTCATGTGACAACACTGAAGAAATGACACTTTGCTACAATGTAAAGTAGTGAGTGTACAGCTTGTATAACAGTGTAAATTTGCTGTCCCCTCAAAATAACACAACACACAGCCATTGATGTCTAAACATGCTGAAAACAAAAGTGAGTACACCCATAAGTGAAAATGTCTAAGTTGGACCCAATTAGTCATTTTCCCTCCCCGGTGTCATGTGACTTGTTAACATTACAAGGTCTCAGGTGTGAATGGGGAGCAGGTGTGTTAAATTTGGTGTTATCGCTCTCACTCTCTCATACTGATCACTGGAAGTTCAACATGGCACCTCATGGCAAAGAACTCCCTGAGGATCTGAAAAAAAGAATTGTTGTTCTACATAAAGATGGCCTAAGCTATAAGAAGATTGCCAAGACCCTGAAACTGAGCTGCAGAAGGGTGGCCAAGACCATGCAGTGGTTTACACTCAGAACAGGTCTCACCATGGTCGACCATAGAAGTTGAGTGCACATGCTCAGCGTCATATCCAGAGGTTGTCTTTGGGAAATAGATGTATGAGTGCTGCCAGCGTTGCTGCAGAGGTTGAAGGGGTGGTGAGTCAGCCTGTCAGTGCTCAGATCATACGCTGCACACTGCATCAAATTGGTCTGCATGGCTGTTGTCCCAGAAGGAAGCCCCTTCTTAAGATGATGCACAAGAAAGACTGCAAACAGTTTGCTGAAGACAAGCAGACTAAGGACATGGATTAGTTAGTTTTAGTTAATTGTGTTTCCCTTCTCTTAGGATTCCTGGGATGGAGTGGCTGTTCATCCCCATTCGTTGAGAGTCAAGGTAAACCAACTTTCTATTAAAACAGTGGCGGCTGGTGTGTGAGGGGCGCTAGGGCACCGCCTCCCCGCCGGCTAGAGAAGAAAGAGAAAAAAAAAAGTCAGCCCCGCCCCCCTGCGGGTGGCGCCGATGCATTGACTTTCTTCTTTTTTTTTTTCGGCTCCTTGGCTGTCACATGACAGCCAAGTAGTGAGCCTATTGGTCGGCCATTAAAAGCTATGAGTGTGAGCTGAACAAGCGCACACTCATAGCTTGATTGGCTGCCCTGAGCCTCCGCTCACTGTGATTGGATGCGGGGCCGGGGGCAGGTCATTGTGGCAGCGGACGTTAATTCCGCTCCCACAGAGGCCATGACCACCGGGGACAGACGAGGGGGGACAGCCGCTCTCTGTGTGCCGAACTCTGCAGACTCCAGCGCGCTCTCGCATGCCGAATCTCTGCAACAATCCTGCTATTGGATGGGATAAGTGCGGGGGGGGGGGAGATCTCTGCAATGTACACACCTGTGTCCCTGGCTGCAAACTGCCCCACCTATGTCACTGGCTGCAAACTGCCCCACATGTGTCCCTGGCTGCAAACTGCCCCACCTGTGTCACTGGCTGCAAACTGCCCCCAACTGTGTCACTGCCTGCAAACTGCCCCACCTGTGTCACTGGCTGCAAACTGCCCCACCTGTGTCACTGCCTGCAAACTACCCCTACCTATGTCACTGGCTGCAAACTGCCCCACCTGTGTCACTGCCTGCAAACTGCCCCTACCTATGTCACTGGCTGCAAACTGCCCCACCTGTGTCACTGGCTGCAAACTGCCCCACCTGTGTCCCTGGCTGCAAACTGCCCCACCTGTGTCCCTGGCTGCAAACTGCCCCACCTGTGTCACTGGCTGCATAACTGCCCCACCTGTGTCACTGGCTGCAAACTGCCCCCACCTGTGTCACTGGTTGCATAACTGCCCCACCTGTGTCACTGGCTGCATAACTGCCCCACCTGTGTCACTGCCTGCAAACTGCCCCCACCTGTGTCACTGGCTGCATAATTGCCCCTACCTGTGTCACTGGCTGCATAACTGCCCCCACTGTGTTATTGGCCGCAAACTGCCCCCACCTGTGTTATTGGCTGCATAACTGCCCCACCTGTGTTATTGGCTGCATAAGTGACCCCACCTGTGATACTGGCTGCAATTTACCCCCTCCTGTGATACTGAGCTGTATACTGTGTACTGTGATGGTGAGCTGTATACTGTGCCCTGTGATGCTGAGCTGTATACTGTGTCCTGTGATGCTGATCTGTATACTGTGTCCTGTGATGCTG
>BLSH010166049.1:492933-544270 GCA_018402905.1 Glandirana rugosa
TGACCAGACAAGACAGCCCTATACTAGTCGACCTGTTCAAATTCGCTTGAGTGACACCAAAACTCATTTTAATAAATAAATACACAAATTGACCACAAAATCGAAATATATATCAATATTATCAGAAACAAAATGTTTATTTTGTACATTATGGCCCACGTGGGAATGGTGTCTTCAAGCTCAAATAATCGAACAACTGTGTACACAACAAGACACTTTTCGTTGACCGTCACCTAGCGAAAAATGTCTGTTCAAGGCCGTGCCAAGTCTCCGTAAGTCCGAGGTAAGTGTGAACACGCTGAACAGTAAGTTGAAGCCTGTAGTTTCAACGTAATTGGTAGTAGGCTTTCGAGCCTATACAGCTTGGAGTAAGACAACATGCATAAAGAGGATGATGTGGTCAAAATACGCATTTGCCTAATAATTCTGCACACAGTGTATATGAGTGGGCATGATTGGAAAACATGGGGAACGACTTGTCATGCAACTTTGATGTCCGAAGTTGAATGACAAGTCGCACAAGTGTGAATGGAGCCTGAATGCCTCTGAACCGTGCCGGAACTTGTCTGTAAAAAGCGATCCACTGCCAGTTGCTTTTCACAGAACAACACATGTGTCAACAAGCTAATAAACTCGAACTTCTGTGGTAAGGGTGCACCCGGTATTACATGTTTTATTTGTAAAACAAAGACTATTATAACTATATATAAAGCTAAAACACCAGTTAAACACATAAATAAATAATTTTACTCAAAACCACAGTGAGTTCGCTTAAACTTGTCCAGCTGATCATATCCCGACAGAACAGACCAGTTTATTTGGTCTGTCTAAGGATACCTGTCATGTTTGTGAATCTTCTGCATCATCTGTATATGTGAACTCCTTTTGACATGCAACCACAGAGAGCTTAGACCTTCACCAGAGATACTGATGGTGTGGATGCTTCTTGGCTAACATTTCAGGGCACAACTCATAGGATAACCACAGTTATCAACAGACAAGCAGGCCAGACAGATGCTGAAGTGGTGGTTCAGGTTCTGGTGGGTGATCTGATTAACAGCTAATAGCAAACTGACAATTTGGGCAGATAAAGACTACTAAAGCCGGCCATAGATGGTTTGAATCTTAGCCGTTTCAGCAGGGACTGGCTGGGATTTGAACCATCTATGGGCAGGCTGATTGTACCAAAGTTGATCCATTGTTCGAATTTGGTACATCCAGCATGCTGAATCACTATGTTCTCCATGCAGGGACAGCTCCCCACCAGGCAGAACACAATGGCTCCATGGGAAGGATTCCGTCATCAACATTGGCTGACCCGTGGTTGCAGGAAATCATCTATGGTTGGCTTAAAGTGGCTGTTAAGGCACTATAGTATAAGCAAGCCATTGCCTCTGTTAAATAACATTATGTGTCCCACTGACTACGGATTATCATGGCTGCTGAGCCCTGACCCCGTGGTCAGTTTATGTGCCTCCGTCAGCCCTCCTCTGTCCTCCTCTCTCCCCTCCCAGTCACGTGAGCGCCAGGGGATGCTCTGATATAGGTAGAATTCGGCATTTTTTTTTATACAGCACAGGCACAGGGACAAATAATGTTATTTAACAATGGGAATGGCATGCTTATACTATAGATATGATAGCAGCAGGAGGGGTGGATCGTGGAGTGGACGGAGCTGACAGGCAGGGAGGGGAGGGGGAGAAAGGAGGACAGAGGAGAGCTGCAGATGACGGAGGCACATAAACTGAGCTCAGCAGCCATGATAAACCGTGGCAGTGGCGTAGCGTGGGTTGTCAGCACCTGGGGCAAGGCAAGTAATTTGTTCCCCGATAACCTGCGGACTTTTAGCACTCCCCGAGTCCCTTCCCTTCCTACAATAGTCCTGACAAGCCTGATTCCTACACTGACCACTACACTATCCTACCTGATTCCTATACTAGCCCCTACACTGACCGTGACTGACCCTTACACTAACCTACCTGATTCCTACACTAACCTACCTGGCTCCTATACTGGCCACTACACTGATCTCCCTGTCCACTACTCTGACCCTTACATTGACCTACCTGATTCCAACATCGACCACTACACTGACCTACCTGATTTCTACACGGACCATTACACTGACCTACCTGATTCCTACACCAACCACTACACTAACCTCTACACTGACCTACATGATTCCTATACTGACCACTACATTGACCTACCTGTCCACTTCACTGACCTATCTGGCTCCTATGCTGAGCACTACACTGTCCTACCTGTCCACTACACTGCACACTACACTGTCCAATACACTGCACTGTCCACTAAACTACACTGTCCACTGTACTGTACACTACACTGCACTCTCAACTACACTGCACTACCTACAGTATTCCTACACTGACCACTACACAGCGTGACTCTAGCTGCTCTTCTACTCTCACGCTCTGGCTGGCTGCTCCCTCTCCCCAGACTGTGTTCATCCCCTAGGGGCCAGCAACATGACTCTACTCTCACGAGGGAGTCTCACCTTCTTTATTTGTCCTCCATCAGTTTGGATGAGAGGAGGAGAAGACAGAGGCGACTCACAATTTCCATTTCCTGTGTCCCCATGTTCTGGCCACCATGTTCAATCTCCGGCATCCTATGATTGGGCAAATGGGATCATGTGCAAAGGCGGGACTTCAGGCAACCGTGATCGCGGACAGGCCAGCTCCGCCGCCGCACATGACCCCATTCACCCAATTACAGGGCACCGGAGACAGAACATGTCGGTCAGAGCGTGGGGACCCAGGAAATGGAAAAAATGAGGAGGAAGCCAGTAGTGACACACACTGGCACAGGATTTCGCCCCCCTAAATGTTACACCGGGCCATGGCCCCCTTCGCACCCCCCACACTACGCCACTGAACTGTGATCAGTTTATAGAGGGGCAGGCAGAACCAGGCAGGATCAGCCAAGTATTTTAGGTGATTGAAGGGGCCAAATTACACAGCACAAGCACTATGCTGTTATTCATGCTTTAAGGGAACAGGATCCGTTTTTTTTTTTAGGGTAACAAATGCTTTAAGGCCCATACATGTATGGAAACAGATTTACAATAAATGTAGGCTGCTGCAGACAGACTAGAATTTGAAAAAAAAATATTGCTCAGGCTCTGATCTCACTTTAAAGCCTGCTAATGAGGTCAGGTGTAAAACCTGAAAGTGAGTATAAAAGTTTTTTTTTCTTTGAAAATAATAAACATGGTATACTTACCTACTCTGTGCAATGGCTTTTCACAAAGCAGTGCTGATCCTCCCCTTCTGGGATCCCTGTCAGCGATCCTGGCTCCTCCTGCCTTTCGAATGTCCCCATAGCAAGTCGGTTGATATGGTGGCGCTCGCATGGGCTCGATCTCGAGTTGCACAGTGTGCGTCTATTGACACACACAGTGCAGCTTGGCCCCGCCCATGTCACTGGATTTGATTTACAGCAGCAGAGGAGCCAATGGCTCCCGCTGCTCTCACTGAGTTCAGTGAGGAGGGAGAGAGAGAGCAGTGCTACAGCACTGGATCGAGATCGGGCAAAGGTGAGTATTTAGGGGGAGTTGCAAGGTTTTCTTACCGTAATGCAGAGAATGCATTAAAGTAAAAAAGAACATTTAGCCTTTAAAGCCAGTTGAAGTGTGTTCTTTATGTAAGGAAGAAAGTCCAGTAGATGGTGGTGAAAATATAGTTCCCCATGACTAAGCTCCGGGGGGCGGAGCGAAACGCGTTGGAAGGCGTGGCGGGAGCTCAGGCTGAGGTTGTCACTTCACCATCGATCAATCGTGGGGATTTTCTTCACTTTCTCTCTAGGTGAAAACATAGAGCCAGCCATTCAAGATTTGTAATTCATATGCAATCTCAAATGGATTATAACAATACCAAAGACATGAGACATGTGGTAGACCCAGCTGAAAACATACACCAATCTCACACCTATGAGTACCTACCTTTAGTTACACCTCAGCCATATCTTGCGTCCATCGACTCTTCCCTACATACACTATTATTATAGGGGCTGGCCAAACCTTCAACCCCTGACAGCTACATTTGCCATCTTCAAAGACATTCTAGAATATGTACTTTAAGTCATTATGTCTCCATGATATAAGTAGCTCTGTCGTATTTTAGTATTTTTTTATTCCCATCATACCAACGTCCTTTCCAGATGCTGAAAAATGATCATACTTCCCACAGCTAATTTTACTGTGTTTTCCCTTCAATAGACATAAAAATAGTGTTAATATCAGCTAGCTGCCAAGTATGGGAAGAATAATGGGTGTGCAGTGTGCCTGTTCATTTTCTGCACTGTGGATGAATAAGCAGCCATTCATCTCCTCACCTGCAGGAGTTGCAGGAAACTTCTCATGTACTGAGAGCACCCAGTGTAAATATATGTCATTAATATTTAACAGGCGCCGCAAGCATCATCCCATCAATGAATTCTCATAAACAAGTCTCTAGTGGGGAAATAGGATAAAGCTGCAACAGCAATTCAATAGGGTGAAGACGAACTTGTGCACCATCGAGGAGCAGCATTCAAAATACACATTGTTATATATATTATTATATGTATGAGGCACCCTTGTCCTAAACAGGGCTGCTAATGAATTTAGTTGTGCTTGGTGGTAGCTAGCCTGGCTAATTTGTAGTCTATAGATCAAATGGGTTTCTCCTAAGCCTGGCGTTAACTGTGATTTCTCCCTTTTGTCAATAGGTGGCACTGTTACCTTTGGCCTCAGTGTGATGAATTACAGTGAATTCAGGTTATGAGTGTATATACTTCTCTCAGCCAATCAGCAGGAGCTTCTTTGCTGCTGAGGATGCTAGGAGAGGGTATTTATTTGGAGAAGGTCAGATGATCAGGGTTCTTTCCACCCGGAATGCGGTCTGGGTGGGTGTGTGAGGAGCAGCAGTTTGGTGTAGGCCTGAAGCCTGAGGCCTAACCACGTGTAAAGGGGCTCGGCCTGAGGGGAGCCTGGTTGATGCTGGTAGGCATGAGAGAGGAAGTTGCCAGAGGGTCAACCAATCTTGTTGTCAGTGGCAGGTTGAAAGGGATGGAGTTCTGAAGGAGTACCAGAGGAGACTCTTCATAAGCCAGGGACTATGAAGTGGCTGTGAAAGCTTCAGGAGAGAACTCATCCGCGGAACTACAGTGGGATACTGTGAGTAAAGTTGTTGCTACAGGAGACAGCTGTTGCTATGGAATATGGATTGCTGGATTTAGCTTAAAGGCCCTTTTTCTGTATTGCTGTCTACCTGGTTCTACTACTTCTCTGAGGAGTCTGCCAATTTGCTATTGCATTTGCCTAAGGGTGTCCTGTGCCCTAACCCTCTCTCTTGCATTTTCCTGTTAAGAGATATAAAACTTTCTTTGTTCATTTTTGAAAATGACTGGCGCCCATCTTTCCACCTTGCAAAACATCTACCATGCCTAGTAACCTGCACCCTAAGGAGGAATGTCAGCCCTCCCTGACTCTGGGGGTCACCGCCAGGCCTCTGGAGGTCGGGGAGAGCACTATGAATATATTATATACTATATAGGATAGTCATGCAATATTACGCTCAAGACCAAACAGAAACAAAGAAATAATCCTAAAGTGGTCTTGAACCCTCAGCATTTTTAGCCTAACACACTGAGCACAATCAAATAAACACTGCTCTCCCAGCGCTAAGGAATGCCATGCCATCTTAGGGTACAGGGCTGTGTGTTTATATTGCTGAACCAAGGGCAGGAAGACACACCTTTAATCCCTGCATGCAAGGGTGACCCCACAGAATGCTACAAGAGAAAGGAACTACCCTGAAACAGTAAACCTGGGGCAGTGGACATGGCACCAGCTTAAACTGTAGCACAGGCAAATATCAGAGCCCTGTGCACACTGGGGTGTTTGCCCAGGTCGTCTGAACACATTTTCTACTGGCAAAAAGCTACGTCAAAAATGCGCCTAAAGCCAAAATATTAATTTATTCCAAAATTTTACTTATTGAAAAAATGACCGCTCAAGAGCTAAATGCACCTAATGCTTAGGGGTGTTTAGACATGTCTACAAGCGTTTATGCACATTCAGCGTTATTTTCTGCCGAAATGCTTCTCTCCTGAATGCACAAGTGATGGAGTTGGAGATGGAGTAAACAACATCTATGTGTGTGGACACATAGGCTAACATAATGTTTAAAGGCAGAAAAACTCTAAATGCGCTTAAAAGTGCAACAGAGATATCAAAAGCTACTTAAAGATTGCAACTTCCACCATTTTAGTCTCCATGGCCTCTGATTTCAGAAAATATGAAATTGTTTGGCAGTGCTAACTAATTTTGTAGCAAAGAATACTGATTTTTATCATGTGTGTGAAACATTAAAAAATTGCCCCGGTAGTGATGTGGTTAAAGAAAAGAGAAGAATTTTCCAGCTAACGAAGGGCTCTTATTTTTAATCATTTGAAGAAATGCAGTGAGGGAGGACAGAGGGAAGATAAATGCTCTAAGCTGGGAGACAGTTGGGCTGATTTACTAGGATAAAAAAGGATAGTATCCTTACTTAGCCTAGTGAAGATTGTTTCACTTCAATCATCAATAAGCAATACTTTTTAAAAAGAAAATAAACTTCAGGAATTACCTTCAGAAAGGACTTCAGGCGGTACTGTAAGTGCAATGTGCAAAAGCGAACATTCCCCCACCAACCCACTCTCCATCACTGAACTCCTACCCACACCAATCTCACAATCGGGCATTTATTTATTTATCTAACAATTTATTTCCTTTAATTTTGTTCTTGTCCTCTCCTGACACTTCCAGGATTCTCGCCTAAGCAGGAATGATGTCCCAGTCATCTACAGCTTCTGGGGATACAGACGTCACAAATCCTAGGAGGCCTCAGGGTACTCTACAGCACACGCGCCACTGCATGTCATCAGGAGGCTGGCCATCTCTTCTGGGTTCTCACAATCGCCCCCTGATAACATCCAGCGTTGTCCTGTGATCTGTTGCATTGGGTCCTGAGCTGCCATCTTCTTTACTCATGTCTAGGAATGAGCTTGAGTTTGTTTGTAACCTAGTCTGAGCCCCTGTGATCCAACCTGCCAGAAAGCTCTCACCTGTACTTGGCCAATCATCTGTGGCAGAGAATGCAGGGGCCGCAGATGATTGGCCCTATAAAGGTGACCTCTTCTTGTTGGGCTTGCTCATATGAGTTCACTCTAGGATCTGACCATGTCACAGTTCATTCCTTCTCATGCCATTGAGGAGCTGAGCTGCAAGAACCCAGAAGAGCCAGAAAATACGTTGTCAATGGGAATCCCAGCATACAGTGGCGGATTGTAGCTGGAAGGCATTGCACCTCTGATCATTAGATCAGGGGTGCAATGTGGGCACCTGCAGCCATGTCCTCCAGCTTTCAGACCTTACCTGTGTACAGGCTTCCTGTTTGAAAGCCGGAAGACATGTCACTGGACTATGATACGAGCATGCTCAATAGCGCCCTTGCAGCCCATTGGGACTACAAATCTGTCTGCTGCAGTGGCAGATGGCACTTGTAGTTCATTCATTCACAAATTCCTATAACTGAATAACATGGCTATGTGGGCGAAGTTCTTTTCCCCAAGCAGTTTTAAAAAGTGACAGCTGGTGCGGGGAGAAGAACACAGGGAGGGGGTGTTCGGGGAGAAGGGGCAGGAGCTGGAACATGTTACATGTTCCATTCTAAATACAGGGGGAACATGAAACATGCTTAGCCTTAGGAGGTGAACCTTTAAGGAGGTGCTGTCCTTTCCAAGATACAACTCTCAAAAAAACTGATAGAAGTAGTACCAATAATTCACTTGTTCTGGTCCCTGTGCATTCTGCTTTCATTTAGAGTTTTTATTTCAATAGAATTACTGGAGACACAGCAATGAAAGTCTATGGGGGTGCCAACTCCGGAGCTGGCCACCTCACTTATAAACATCGCACAGTCTACCATTGGCCGTATCACCCATAGTAGCTCATCAGGGAGGTGGAGGAATTGCCCTTTACAAAGCTAGTCTGTATCGAAAGCAGGAATTGGGCGCCACCTACTGGATAAAGTAAAAGCCGGGTAGGGAAAACAAAATCCTTTTGTGGCTTCTTTATGATACCACTACAATACTTCCATATTGCTTCTTTTGGTTAAGAGGTTAAACGCATTATAATTAATGTTAGGGAGCAGTCTCATATTAATGATATGCATGCCTTTTAATTATGCAAATTATAGTTTAATTTGAGTGATATTTATAGCCTGTAAAAAATCATTTTTTAAATTGCAACAACACAAGTTGACAGTGGCGGTGGCTGGGGAATACTTAGCAGACAGAAAATGCTTCCCCCAGAAATAACATTGTAGCAATCAAAGTGTCTAAAACATTTGTGTTTAATGTCATGTCAAAACAGAAGACTGTCATTCTAATCTTTTCCAAGTTAAACGCTTTAAAGAACTGCAGTCTAAACAAAAACTTTTCCATACTTTCTAATGTTTAGACCGCTAAACAGAACCTATTAAAGGAGGCCTCCCTTCCCCCATTTTATTCTGCCACAATTTCTGTAAGCATAAATGAAAACTACCGTACTCTCATAAGCGAACATTACCTGCCCCCTTATATAGCCAAACCCTAATGTGCCTCTTCCCCTCCGGACTCATGCCCTCCCCTTGACTCATAAATACCAATTCTTACATGTGCTGGCTGCATTCATTTTAGGCTTTCTTTCCTTTATTGTCACCTAGTGATCTAGCCAGTACAGTACGTCTGTTGTTTCTGAACAGAAAAAGCTGTCCTGCAGAGGTCTGAAAAAAAAGAAAATTTAACACAGGGTGCTTACAATGACCAGCTTTTATTTAAATAAAACCTTTATCCCAAGAGGGGGGAAAAACTGTTGCTGTGACTGATTAGGATTAGAATTATTATGTATTATGAAAGTATTAGCTGGCATTGAGCTTCAATTTGTTAATGTATTTAAATCTGCTAATACATCTAACACTCTTCTCCCCCCAGACTGACAATGCTGCTGTCCAAAGGTATCCCCTGTGCTCCCTCATCCAGAGTGGGGTACCCTTATAAAGGAGGTGTGTTACTGGCAGGTTCACTAGGTAAAAACAGTCCGCTGTTGGCTGACATCACAGAGCCGGTCCAGGCTGGGGCAAGATCACGACAATGAAGTCGGGATCTGCTCACATGCCTGCAAAGGAACCTGGCTCAGCCTCTCAGCAAGCATCTGAGAGGCTGAGCCAGCCGCTCCTGCCCCCCTCCACAGTCCAGCTCTCCAGTGAGCTGGGGGGGGGGGGGTAGGGGCCCGAGTAGAGGGGCAGTGACTGGCAGTCACCAGCTCTCTGCTCAGGGAACCCTCATAGAAACCTATGAGTCTGGTGCCCCGCATGGAAATTAGGGGGGTGGCGCCCCTTATGGAATGTATTCAGCAAGGATGTGCAGTGCTCTGATCATGTGCTTCCAAAAATAAAACTCATAGAAACCTATGAGTCTGGCGCCCCGCATGGAAATAAGGGGACTGCATTCAACAAGGATGCCCAACACAGCCTAACGCATATGGTGTGAACGAGCCCAAAGACATCTTACATTATGTTTATGGCAGTGGCGGCTGGTACTCAATTTTTTGGGGCGGGTGGCAAACAAACCCCGTGCCAGGTCCACACTCACCCCATCCACGGTTGTGGCTTCCCCAGCTTCTCCTCCTGGCTATTCCGGTCTTAAGATCCGCCTCCTGTCCTGATTTTTGAAGCCAATTAGAGCCTCAGTCTCTAATCATGTGCTTCCAAAAAAAAAAAACCCCCAAAAAACTCACAGGAACCAGCGAGTCCGGCACCCCACATGGAAATTACACCCTTTATAGACCGTCGAAAAAAATGAATAATCAATAAATTAGATAAGAGGCATGCAAACTAGCTAATCTCACCAGCCAGACACACAGAACAATGTGTTGAACGCACCTCCCCAGCTTTGAGATCACTGGGAATAAGCGCTGAGCCTATGATGCCCTATACAGGAGGAGTGGCCACACACAGAGCTAAGTTTCAGAATTCCTCCATGTACATTACTTTTTCTTAAGTTATATTTTTTTCCTGAAATTTGGTTACGTTACCAGATTCTACGTCACTTAGCAGAGTTCTCCTTTAATGCAGATGGAAGTACAGAGACGGTTGTGTGCCATTAAAAAACAAATGAAATCTGCAAATTACAAAAAAAAAACAAAAAAAAAACACTTTATAAATAATTCACTATAAGCAGATGTCAATTGGATTAATTAAAACGAGAAAAGTTGAAATGTATCCAGCTCCATATGCCTGACATAATATTAGACATGAAGCTGTATTGCAGTATTAGGAGTCTATTTAATAGAATATTACATTCAGGGGAAAAAAAAAAAACACAGAAAGTCAGGTTATCTACACAGTCTTCTTACTGTAAACTGTAACAATACCTGCCCTGAAGATTACGATTTGAGCACTGCGTTTGGATTGGAGAAGGGGACCCTACTGGATGGAAGCAAAGGACAGAGATGCTTTCCGTTTCCAGATAAAGGTCTGAACTAATTATATATTGTGCAAGGGCTGCCCTACTGATTAGATAGATTATGTAGGTCCTCATATAACATAATTTTGGTAAATCTAAAATTGAGAGTACATAGATTGTACATTAACCACTACAATACCGGGCACTTTTACCCCCTTACTGTCCAGGCCAATTTGCAGCTTTCAACGCTGTCACACTTTGAATGACAATTGTGTGGTCATGCAACACTGTACCCATAAGAATTTTTTATCATTTTTTCCACAGAAATAGAACCTTCTTTTGGTGGCATTTAATCACCAATGGGTTTTTTATTTTTTGCTCAATAAACAAAAAAAAGTAGAATATATAAATTGCTGTCAACTGTATCCCAAAAATGTTAGAGTGGTTCTAACCCCATCCCGGACATAGTATGTAGAAGCACAACAGAAACCTCCTTTGGGACTTTATATGAGGAGACCGAATTCACCAAGAACAAGTTAACATATGTAAAAATATAATATTTATTGATACATTTTTAAGATCTAGAAAGAACCACCCAAAATGGGTAATGATTCACATCAAAGACATGGACAAAAATAAAGCGAGTATAAACATATACTGAACAATAAACAAAAACATGTACATAGGGAAATAGCCAAAAAGGCTTAAAAGAAGACCACTAGATCTGCCTGTGATGGCAGAAAATGACCCAACGCGTTTTAATGATGTATGATCAGAGATCTTCCTCAGGGGTGAGTGGTTGAGGTATTAAAAACAGATCCTCGTGTTATACAGGGTGTTGGGGGATCTTCACAAAGAGCCGGGTTACAAATAATTTCAAGCGTAAGGATATATGCCAAATCAGCAGAATAGTGATTGAGAGGGTCTATGGCCAATAAGAAAGATGGCTTGACCAGCACCCATATTACTGAGGGCGAGGGCTGACTGGGCTTGCAGTGGGGTGAACGGATCACAAATGAGATGCACACAGGAGATAGAGGAGATTAAGTTGAAGAAGCCAGGTGCCAATATGCCACCAGGCCTATGGTATCCCATAGTGTAGAGTAGCCAGGTGGAACGTTCCTAACCGAGTCCGACTTTAATCAGTCATCAGACGTGTGGAGTCCCATGTACACCCAGCGTGGTAAGCCCTTGGGGGTAAGCCCTTAGTCTGTAGAAAAGTTATAAAGTCCACAAACTATAGTATATATTTAAAAAATCAATCAATCCTGATGTATTGGCGGCCTGCCTCATTTCTTGAGGCCCTAAAACACCAGGACAGTACAAATATCACCCAAATGGCCCCTTTTTGGAAAGTAGACAGTCCAAGCTATTTAGTAAGAAGCATGGCAATTTTTTGAAGTTGAAATTTTTTTGTCACAATTTTTTGCAAAATGAAGAAATTTAAAACAAAAAATCCCAATTCTCAAAACACAAAAATAACAATTTGTTTTTTTTTATATACTGTCACCAGTGCAGTACGGTGTTATTGTACAACTGGTATGGCGGCAATCAGGGACACTGACTGGTGACAGCATGTAAAAAACAATCTTAACCAGTTGCCGACTGCCCGCGGCAACTTGGCTCGTATCGCCAAACGCCGTCACCTGACGATGGCCACGATAACTAGTATTGTAAGCGTGCGCACGCCGCCTGGGGCGCGCTCACTGTGTTCCAGGGGGCCAGGGAGCAGGTACGGCAAACTTACCCGCAATCACCCCCCCCCCCAGGGGTGGTAGACCGGGGATCTGTGTATGTAAACACGGATCTCCGTTCTTACAGAGGGGGAAGGGATGTGATCACAGGCACCCTGTGTATGGGAGCCGTGATCACTCCCCTCCCCCAGCCAGCTCAGCCCCCATACAATTAGAACACACTGAGGGAACACAGTTAACCCCTTCCCTGCCAGCGACATTTACACAGTAATCAATGCATTTTTATAGCATTGATCGCTGCATAAATGCCAATGGTCCCAAAAAATTGTCAAAATGGTCCGACATGTCCGCTGCAATATCGCAGATCACCGCCATTACTAGTAATATATAAAAAAAAATAAAAACCCCATAAATTAATTCTAATCATTCGTAAACGCGGCAACTTTTGCGTAAACCAATCAATAAACACATATTGCAAATTTTTTTTTTTACCAAAAATATGTGGAAGAATATATAAAAAAAAATGTTTTTTATTTTTTTTTTTTTGGACATGTATTATAGCAAAAAGTAAGAAATATTGTTTTTTGTTTCCGCAAAATTGTCGGTCTTCTTTTGTTTATAGCGGTGATCAGAAATGACGCAGAGGTGATCAAATACCACCAAAAGAAAGCTCTATTTGTGGGAAGTAAGACGCAAATTTTGTTTGGGTACAACGTCGCACGACCGCGCAACTGTCAGTTAAAGAGACGCAGTGCCGAATCGCAAAAAATGCTCTGGTCCTAACCTGTGAAATCCTTCCAGGGCTGAAGTGGTTAATTTTTTTTTTTCAATTTAAAAAAAAAATCATTTTTATTACATTTTTTTATAATCAGAGCAATACAGTGTTACCATAGTAGCACTATACTACTCTGGGGGAGTAGTTTTTTACACATTATAATTGCTTATACCAATGAATTTCATTGGTATAAGCAACCATTTTTACTGAATTAAAGTGATTCATTCAGTGCCTTTTGTTGTGATTAGCTGTGATTGGCCAAAGCTAATCACATGGTACAGATGGGCTGTGATTGGCCCTGTCTGTACCATGTGATCACTGTGACAAATTACAGCTGGCAATACAATTGTATGCAATGGAAGGCATGATAGGAAGCCATCATTGTTTACAATTGTCATGTGATCTGCTGTGGTCACAGAGATCTTATGATACTGACAGTGGGCACAGCCAGTGACAGATCACGCCGCTGTGCGCCCCATGGCTGCATGGGTGGGGTCTTCTGAGAGGAGGTCATTTGACGCCCACTCAGAAGGACTAAAGGCCCGTCCAGCCATCAATCTGCTATAGGCCGGGTGGGAAGGTGTTAAAGTGGAACTTTATTCAGAAAATGAACTAAATTACTTCAGGCTGGCCCCTTTTGCAAGTATAGCTATGTAAAACAACAAAATAAAAAATAAGTGCCAATACTGTTTAACCATCTCAAGTCTGGACACTTTCACCCTCTTCCAGTCCAGGCCAATTTTCAGCTTTCAGTGCTGTCACAATGTGGACAGCAATTACTCTTGCATGGAATACTGTAACAAAATGAAATATTTATAATTTTATGAGACAGATAGAGTCTTCTTTTGGTATTATTTAACCACCACTGGGTTTTTTATTTTTTGCTATATGAACAAAAAAAATACAGAAAATTTTTAACACAAATGCGTGTTTCCTAGTTTTTATGATAACATTTTGCAATTAAATAATCTTTCTTCATAAATTTAGGTCTACGTGTATTCTGCTACTTTTTTTGGTAAAAATAACCCAAAACAGTTTATATAAGTTAGTCTTTGTGAAAGTTATAGGGTCTACAAACTATAGCATATATATTTGAAAATTGATCAATCCCGATGTACTAACTAACATTTCTTGAGGCGCTAAAATGCCAGCACAGTACAAATAACCTCCAAATGACCCCTTTTTGGAAAGTGGACAGTCTGAGGTATTTATGAGTTTATTGAAGTTGCAAAAATGTTTTTTTCACAAAGTGGTCATTTTAACAAGTTATTTTCTCTCAAACAGCATGGGCATATTTACAATTACACCACAAAACACATTCTGCTACTCCTCCTGGTTATGGTGATTTCACATCTGTGATACTTTTTCACAACCTATCCACATAGAGGGGCCCCACATTCAATGAGCACCTTCAAGCGTTCTAGAAGCATTAATTACACATCAAATTTCTTGCATACCTATCATATTTTTTGAGGCCCTAGAGCACCAGGGCAGTGGAAATAACCACATGACCACATCTTAGAAAGCAAACGCCCCAAGGTATCCTCTAAGAGGAATGGGGAGTTTTCTGAAAATTTCATTTTTTTTGCCACAAGTTTATGGAAAATGTGCAAAAAAATTAAGCTGTCAATAAGCTATTTATAGTACACAGCATGGACATACTTAGAATTACACCTTAAAACACATTCTGCTACTCCTCCCGATTATGGTGGTGCCACATATGTGAGACTTTTTCATAGCTTAGCTACATACAGTGGCCCCACATTCAATGGGCACCTTCAGGCGTTCTAGCGGCATAAATTACACATCTAATTTTTTGACTACCTCTCACATTTTTTGAGACTCTGAAGCATCAGGACAGTAGAAACACCCACAAAATGACCACATTTTGGAAAGAAAACACCCCAAAGTATCTTCTAAGAGGCACGGGAAGTCTTCTGAAGACTTCCTTTTTTTTGTGAAAAGAAAATGAAAATGTATTTTCAATCAAAGAGATTCTTCTAATACACAGCATAGGCATACTTAAAATTACACACCAAAACACATTCTGCTACTCCTCCTGAGTATGGAGATACCACATGTGTGAGACTTTTTCACAGCCGAACCACATAGAGGGCCCTGCATTCAATGGGCACCTTCAGGCATTCCATATCGAATTTCTTGACTACCTATCACATTTTTGGAGGCCCTGGAGCACCAGGAAAGTAGAAACGCCACATTTTAGAAAGAAAACACCCCAACGTATTTTCAATGAGGCTTAGAGAGTCTTTTTGAAATGTCATTTTTTTGGCAAGAGTTATTGTGATGCCACTGGTGTGGCGGTGATCAGAACACCCTGCTATGGAAATCATCAGGACACATTGGTATGGTGGTAATTAGGATGCTGGTATGATGGTGATTAGGATGCTGGTGCTCTGGTGATCAGGACACTGGTGCTAGTGTACAGTGGTCTGGTATCACTGTAATCAGGGACACTGTTCTTGGCAGCACTGGTGACACTGGGACAGGTGACAGGTGGCTGGCTGCAGTTTGTTTACACTAGACACTAACAGGCAGAGATCAGGGACACTGTGAGCCAGATAGCAATTTTTGTGTGTGTGTGTAAACTGCGTGCAGAGGCTGAAAATTACTCACAGCCGCAACGGCTCTCTCACCTCACAGATGATGGAGGTGATCAAGACCCACTGGTGTGGTGGTGATAAGGAAACTCTGGTATGGCAGTGATCAGGATGCTGGTATGGTGGTGATCAGGACACACTGGTATGGCTGTAATCAGAATGCGGGTATGGTGGTGATCAGAACACACTTATATGGTGGTACTCAGAATGCTGGTATGGCAGTAATCAGGACACACCGGTATGGTTGTAATCAAGATGCTGTATGGTGCTGATCAAGATACTGGTATGGTGGTGATCAGGAAACATTGGTATGCCGATGATCAGGATACTGGTGTGGCGGTGATCAGGACACACTGGTAAGGTGGTAATCAGTATGCTAGTATGGCAGTAATCAAGATGCTGCTATGGCTGTAATCAGGACACACTGGTATGACGGTAATCAAATTGTTGGTATGGTGATAATCGGTACACACTGGTATGGCGGTAATCAGGACACACTGGCATGGTGAGGATTAGGACACAATGATACGGCGGTGATCAGAACACACTGGTATGGCGGTAATCAGGACCCGCTGATATGGCGGAGATCGGGGCGCTGGTATGGTGGTGATCAGGACGCTGGTATGACAGTGATCAGGTCAATGGTGCTGGTGTACTGCTCTCTGGTGTTACAGCAATCAGGGTTCCTGGCAGCACTGTTGACACTAGGACAGGTGGCAGTGGCTGGGTGCAAAATATGCACAGCATTGGGCAGTGATCAGGGACATTGGGAGCTGGCTGGCAGTATGTAAGTAAATTAAATGCACTGTAAACCTTCCCCTTGGTTGCTGTGGCTGCAGTTTCTTTTCCCTCTCCTCTCACAAGCTGATTGTTGTGTGAGAGGAGAGAGTCAAAAGCCGCACCATCCGCTTTCTGTTAACATCCTCAGTGAGTCCTGATTGGACACAGTGATCACATGGTACATGTACCGTGTCATGTCATCGGCTGGTCCATGCGTACACTTGGGAGAGGCCGGCCAACATCACTTCCGAATGTCAGGTGGAACAGGGTGGCATGCGTGTTTGGAGGATGCGTGCTCCTTCATCAGTCTCTAGGAGCTGTGCACAAGCCTCTGATGCGGGGGTACAAACGGGTATGTCCACCTGCATGGGATCCCGTCTGACCGTTTATGTATATAGACTGGACGGAAAGTAGTTAAAATCCAGTAAGGCACTGTCTCACCCTGTTCTGCACAGCCTCATTTGTTCTATACTCTTGGCATTGTGCTGATAGTCAGTGAGTCATTAGAGGCCAATCAGCTGACAGTCTAAAGATTTACTGCTGCTGATGTGGGTGACAACAGGAATGGCACAGACTGTGTCAAGGAAGGATAGATTAGGGAGGAAGAAAAGAAAAGCAGAAGAGGTGACATGACAAACTCTGCTGCCAGAGAGACACAAAAAAGTTATAATGATATTGTCTTATCTTCCTCATATTCTCTTCTTTCTCCCTTGGCAGTGGCAGCACTATGAACTTCAGCACCAATAAGCTTTTACAGCCTCCGTCTCTAGCTGAGCCAAGACACACAATCAAGGCTGGAATTGCACACATTTTAATAACAGAAAGTGACAGTTTTTGAGACTAGAAAAACAGGAGCAATGCTGGAGGCAATTTACAGCACACACTAATTTTGGTAGCATAATTATTAAAGTGGAATGTTTGTTCTTTTGTTAAAGAACATTTATTTGTTATCAAACTGTTATGGGTAAAGTACATGGATAGTGACCTTTATATTTAACAATACCACTAGAATGGAATATTCACTCTCTTGCAGTTACAGGTGCTGCTAGGATCTTCATCATCCAGGTGTGCAGAGTACCATCATACCCAGGGCCGGCTCTACCACTAGGCGGAGTAGGCGGCCGCCTAGGGCGCCACTACCACCAGGGGCGCCCATCCGCTGTTGATCCGTCACTGGTCTGCATCAATCACTCATGTCACTGGAGAGCCGCGGCTGGCAGCACCCCAGGGCAGTAAAATGAGGCGGATCCAGGGGCACAGGTGCGGGCCTGTGGACCACGGCTAAAGAAATGGGTAGAGAAGTTCTGCAAAAAATCACTACCTCTGCCACCTCCATCGTATAAATTGACAGGGCAAAGGGGCTGGAGTCAGGGGCAGAGCCAAAGGGGGGCGGCAAAAGGAGGTTTCCCCTAGGGTATCAAAAATCCTTGCACCAGCCCTGATCATACCTATGGGTAGCTGATGTAGGTATGACAATGTGTCACAGTGTCCACCATATTTGTAGAAGCTGTACTATCTAGATCAGGAGTTCTCAACCAGGGACCTGTGAAACCCTGGGATTCCGCCTGAAGTTGTTAGGGGTTCCTTGAGCAGTGAAGCATTTCTAAGTGCTCTTTCACATGCTATCAGTTTTGACGGGCTCCGCTTGCTCAGTAGGGGATTGATCCATTGATCCCCGCTGAGCTGGAGGATGACAGGCCCGTCTCTGCTCACTGTGCAGAGACGTACCTGTCAGATCCCCGCTCTCCTCTCTGGGGGAATCGGATGAAAAGGGATCCACCTGTACCTTTCTCATCCAATCCACCAGCCAGATGGAGAATAGGGTTTCCATCCATCTGCATTTAGCAGATCAGAGCAGATTGGATGTCAGCAAACATGTCACCTCTTACATCCATCACTCCATAGAGTTACATGGAGCGTTTGTTCAGGTCCGCCTGAAAAACTGACAGGGTCTGCACGTGTGAAAGGGGCCTAACTCTCAGTAAACAGTGATGTCAGTTATCTTTTTAGCTGTGTGCAGGGGGACAGTTTTCCCATTGGTCAACAATATAAAAGTGTCCTTCTTCCATTGACTATTAACCACTTGCCTACCGGACCAATTCTGACATTTCTCTCATATGTACAAATCAGTGGTATTTTTCCCTAGAAAATTACTTAGAACCCCAAACATGATTTTTTTTGAGCAGAGGCCTTAAAGAATAAAATAGCGGTCATTGCAATCTTTTTTTATGTCACAAGTTTTTTGTGCAGCGATTTTTCAAATTAATTTTAAGAAAATAAATACTTTAATTAGTTAAATAAAAAAAAATCTATATCTATATATATATAAAAAAAATCTATATCTATATATATATATATATATAATAAAATAGCGGTCATTGCAATCTTTTTTTATGTCACAAGTTTTTTGTGCAGCGATTTTTCAAATTAATTTTAAGAAAATAAATACTTTAATTAGTTAAATAAAAAAAATCTATATCTATATATATATATATATATATACTGTTTGTGAAATATGAAAGATGATGTTACGCCGAGTAAATAAATACCCTACCTGTCATGTTTTAAAATTGCGCATGCTCGTGGAATGGCACCAAACTATGGTACTTAAAAATATCCATAGGCGACAATCAAAAAATGTCTACAAGTTACCAGTTTAGAGTTACAGAGGAGGTCTATTGCTAGAATTATTGCTCTCTGATATTTGTGGCGATACCTCAAGTGTGGTTTGAACACCGTTTACATATGTGGGTGTGAGCTATGCATGTGTTCACCACTGCGAGCACGAGGGGATATGGGCGTGTTACATTTTTTAAATTATTATTATTTATTTCATTACATTTTGTCACTGTCCCTTAAAAAAAAAAAATGTGATCACTTGTATTGCTATAGCAAGAAATGTAAGCATCCCTTGCGATTGCAATACAGTTCCACGAAAGGTCCTCTTAATGGAGAAAACTGGGGTCTATAGGACCCCAAATATCTCCTCTACCTTTAAAAGGTCAAAAGAGGTTTTTTTTTGATCCTTTGCTTTAACCTCCCTGGCGGTAATCCTGAGTGTGGCTCGGGGTGGAATTTCAGTACCATTAGCGGTAACCCTGAGCCACACTCGGGATTGCATCGCTGGATCCAAGGCAGCGTTACTTACCTTGTCCCCTGCATCCAGCGATGTCCCCCGCCGTGTCTGCGGGCTGTGTACTCCGCCCAATGCCTCTGTGTGCCGGGCCCCGTTCCCTGCGAGCGTCGCGTCACACGGGGGCGGAGACCGGCGGCAAATTCAAAAAGTGAAACACACAGTACACATACAGTACACTGTAATCTGTAAGATTACATTACTATATGAAATAATTTCACATCCCCTTTGTCCCTAGTGGTTTGCCCAGTGCCCTGCATGCACTTTTATATTATATATGACATTCTTTCTGCCTGGAAGCTTGAGAATGTCCATGGCAACCAAAAAGTGTCCCTTTACGTCAAAAGCAGTTTTTGACCAGCTAGAAAACACCGATAGTAAATAAGAATCAATTGCAGAATTGAGTGATACTGATTTTTGGGGAAATTTATCATCAGACACTGAAAGTAACAACAGCGACAATTCTGCAACTAAGCAAATTTCAGTGTTTTTGGTTTGATTACATTATTGAATACATTTTATTACTATTACGTTAATATTTTTTATAATTATTTTCAGTTATTTATTATATTATAATTTATGATTTCATGTTTCAAACTTTATCGTACCCGCAATGTCTACTAGACTCTTGTTTGGACAGAATTAAATGAGTTATTCCTAAGAATTACAGGCCTACAATATAAAACAATAATAAAATAGTGTATTACAAAAAAACAATAACCCACAAACATACACTAATCAGCGCTATGGAAGCACTCAAGTTAGACACATAATAAAGCTTCTGTTCTAATTATACATCGCTTCAATACATAGCATACACTTATTTAAAACAATATGAAAAATGTCATTCAATAAACACAGTTTAAAATAATGTGTGCACAGCGCTTTCTAAACACTAAATCCAAAGTGGTCAGAGGTGGGTAAAAGTCCAAGTGAATCGGAAGAGAGGATAGGAATCCACACATCAACAATGCCAGCCACCAGGTTCCTTGCTGTCAATATAAAACGCCAAATTTCCATGCAAAATAAGGTACCGCTTTCAGCACCAAAAATCTGAAATAATCACACCGTCAGAGAGGTTAAACAAAAAAAAAAAACCTTGTTTACATGCCAGAGGAACCGGAAGTGATGTCATGGTGTCGCTCAGGTCCTCCAAAGCTGTAGAGATGAGCGGAGGCTATCTTGCCTTCACTCCTCTTTATTGCAAGCCATTGGCGCTGATGGATGGGTCCCGGGCTTCACCAATTGGTCAGGTAAGCCCGGGAAGCGACGGGGGGGGGGGGGCACCCCTTTCCGCCGCTTCTCAAAGTACATTTGCCACTTTGACCACTTTTATCTTGTAGAGAATCACCAGCTGAAAAAAATAAAACCAAGGTTATGGCATATTACTGCAGCCATAACCCTGGTATTCCACTTGCCGACCAGGATGTCATTTGTCTATGGCAAGTGGTTAATATAAGGGGTCCTTTTTCCATTGGCCGCTAATGTATGGGACTGCTACACTGACTACTAATTTAAGAAGGCACTTTTCCACTGACCACCAATGTAAAGTGCACTACAATCTTCACCATTGGTGTTTATTTGCTGAATATTATTAATTGTTTAATTTTATGTTTGTTACTAAAACAATTTTTTCTTATAGAATAGGATGTGTTGAAAAAAGATTATGTTCTCTGAGTGTCATATTTGCTAGGTACACTACATTCTTTATTATTGTTATATTTACAACTTACTGACCAAAGAAATGTGCTGTGAGTTAGATATACAGTATAATAATATAGCGGCGTTCTCTGAGACTTGAAATTTATTCCAAGGGTTTCTCTAGATTTAAAAGGTTGAAAAAGGCTGATCTAGAGAAACCAAAAGCAATCTTTCTATGTTGAATTAAGGAAGCAAACACCGAAGAGCTAAACAGCTACTAAGCCCTGTAAAGCTGTTTAGGTTTACTTGTGCTTTAAAATGATGTTGCATGGTGTTCAGATTTAGCATCATTGGGTGGTGAGGAGGAATTGAGCTGGCACCTGAAGGATTGCTGAAGCGGCACTTCAGGAAGATATGTTCCCACTTGCCATTGCCAAGATCTCCAGTCTTCACAAGTACATCCCACTAAAGATACAGTAGTTTACATATGCCTTAAAAGAAAAGTTCACTTTAAGCAGAATTTCAAAAGTTTTGATAAGATCCCTTCCACCAGCCTACTTAAATCCTTGCTTACAGGCAGCATTGCCACTGCCAAGCTTTCATTATCATCCTTTCCTCTTCCCACGCACCATTTGTTCTGACAAGGTGGCATCTATATAACATCACATGTATAGATCTATGGTGGCTTGACCAACCAAAGGACAAATAGCCACAGATCAAGTATTGATAAATTCTCTTCCGCCAGTCTACCTAAATCCTTGCTTACAGCGTTGGCACTGCCAGGATTTCACCATCGTTGTCATCCTTTCCTCTTCCCATCTGTTCTGTACAAGGTGGCATTTATAACACTGCATGTATAGATCTATGGTGGCTTGGCCAACCAGAGGACAAATGGCCACAGAACAAGTCTTGATGAGATCTCTCCCGCCAGCCTACTTAAAGCCTTGCTTACAGCATTGGCACTGCCAAGCTTTCACCTCCATTGTCATCCTTTCCTATTCCCATGCACCATCTGTTCTGACAAGGTGGCATCTATAATATTGCATATATAGATCTATAGTGGCTTGGCCAACCAGAGGACAAATGGTCACAGATCAGGTCTTGATAAGATATCTTCCGCCAGCCTATCTAAATCCTTGCTTACAGCATTGGCATTGAAAAGCTTTCACTGCCATTATCATCCTTTCCTCTTCCCACGCACCAACTTTTCTGATAAGGTGGCATCTATAACATGGCATGTATAGATCTATGGTGGATTGGCCAACCAAAGCACAAATGGCCTCAGATCTGTACATCTGGCATCCTTAAATGACAGCCACATGATTTGAGTAGAACATAAGATAATAAACGGCTCTATTTTCTTTTCCCTTCAAATAGAAAAGCAGCCATGTACTGAATGATAACATGAAAGTAAAAGTCACATTTAAGCAGCATAAACAGAAGTGAGTATCAGAGTAGAACTTGAAAACATTTCACTAATGACTTCTGCCCCAGGGAGAGGAGAAGGTAGTGGGTCTCGGGGAATATGTGACTAGACATAATTTATATTAGTCATCCGGATCACTAGTCCGTTCACATACAGTAATAACATAATCCCAGGAACGTGCACGGAGATAATTCTTTACAACACCTAGATATATTCTACAATATTCCACAACAAAGCAATTTGTTATGCAGATCATATCTTCATGAAATTCAGAAATACATTGGTTTGGTATGGTTACTGTTGTATAATGCAATTTGAAGGGGTTATCAGAGTTAAAGAAGATCAGTCATAGCTGGGCTAATGCAAGAATACAGATGTTCCATCCATCCCAGCCCTAGTGGAATGGAGATTTTAATATTAATGTTGGTCTGAATGGGGAGGGGACAGAATCCTTGTTGGGTAATTAATAATGTCTGTGATTCCACTGGGGAGATTTCCCCTTATATCGTGTAAGGGCAGGAAGTGGGGGAAATCTCTCCAATGTAATGACAGGAAGTGAGGGAAAATCTCTTCAGTGTAAGGACAGCCTGGAAGTGAGGGAAGATCTCTTCAGCGTAAGGATGGACAGGAAGTGAGGGGAAATCTCTTCAGTGTAAAGACGGACAGGAAGTGAGGGGAAATCTCTTCAGTGTAAAGACGGACAGGAAGTGAGGGAAAATCTCTCTAATGTAAGGACAGGAGGTTAGGGGAAATCTCTTCAGTGTAAAGACAGGAAATTAGGGGAAATTTCACCAGTGCAATGACAGGAAGTGTGTGTGTGTGTGTTTGGGGGGGGGGGGTCTCTCCAGTGTAAATACAGAAAGTGAGGTGAAATCTCTCCAATGTAGGGACAGGAAATGAGGGAAATCTTTCCAGTGTAAGGACAGGAAGCAAGGGGCAATTTCTTCAGTGTAAGGACAGGCAGGAAGTGAAGGCAAATCACTCCAATGTAAGGACAGGAAGTGAGGGAAAATCTCTCCAGAGAAAGGACAGGAAGTGAGGGAAAATCTCTCCAGTGTAAGGACAGGAAATGAGGGAAATCTCTCCAGTGTAATGACAGGAAGCAAAGGGCAATTTCTTCAGTGTAAGGACAGGCAGGAAGTGAAGGAAGATCTCTCCAATGTAAGGACAGGAAGTGAGGGAAAATCTCTCCAGTGAAAGGACAGGAAGTGAGGGAAAATCTCTCCAGTGTAAGGACAGGAAATGAGGGGAAAACTCTTCAGTGTAAGGACAGGAAATTAGGGGAAATCTCTCCAGTGTAAGGACAAAAAAATGAAGGGAAATCTCTCCAGTGTAAGGACATTAAGGGTACATTCCAGCGGCTGGTGTGCAGTGGGATGATAGCAATGCTGATGCGCCAGCACATCCCACTGTTTACTTTTTTAATTTTTTTAAATGAACTTTATTAAAGTGTCATACTGTGACATTATAGGAAGTTCTCTTTGTCACAGAAAGATGTGAGGCGGCAGACTGCCTTACACTGCACTGCGCTGAAAAAAAAGTAGCGCATACCATACTTTTTTCAGCACACACAACCGCAATGCAGTGGTGTGAATTGGTCAGGTAGGAGAAAGGGCAATTTGCCTTGTCTTATGGTGGGGCTGCAGTGGGACTGCGGTAGGACTGCACTGGAATAGCTGCCCAATGCAGCCCTACTGCACCTGCTGTGAATCCACCCTGAATGAGGGGAAATCTCTCCAGAACAGTAAGTGAGGTGAAGTTGCCCCAGTGTAAGGATTGGAAATGATGGGAATCTCTCCAGTGTAAGGACACAAAGTGAGGAAAATCTCTCCAGTGTAAGGACAGGAAGTGAGGGAAATCTCTCCAGTGTAAGGACAGGAAGTGAGGGAAATCTCTCCAGTGTAAGGACACAAAGTGAGGGAAATCTCTCCAGTGTAAGGACAGGAAGTAAAGGGAAATCTCTCCAGTGTAAGGACAGGAAGTAAAGGGAAATCTTTCTAATGGGGAGGCTGCAACAAAACTTTTATCCTTCAGTAAACCTGTGAGGGGTTATAGAACCTCTTTTAAAGTTTGCCTGAACCCATGCAACTGTCATTTAGTTCAAGTAAACATGCGTAAAACCACAAATGAAGGAATGTGAAATAAAAACGAAATTCATATGCTGATCAAAATCAGCACGGTAATCAGCCCCACCTGGCTCAAAATGACCCCCAGGTTGCAGTCCTCTGATACATTCGTACTGGAAATAGCGGACATTGACCATAAATTGACAAATTTCAGAACGGAGAGCCAAGATTTTTGTCAAAGACAAATGAGAAGTCAGTGCATACAACAGACAGGTATTATAATAAAAAAAAGGAAGCAGGTCGGGGCAGGCATCAGACATAAAATGTAGTCAGAGGCATGCTGAGCGGTCAACAGGAATCATAAACTAAAACTGGAAATCAGGAGCAAAGTTATGGAACTGGAACCTGGAAACCAAATCACAGGAGTAGGATCTTTGATCAGGCAATTCTAATTTACACTGAGCAAATGTAAATCGTTTTCCCAAGCACAACAGCAGAGCAAGGGCACAGCTACACTTTCCAATATAAAGCAGCAGGGAGAGTGTGAGAGCCTAAACAGATGAGCAGGCCCAGGTGGTATTTTAAAACTGACAGAAGTTTCAAGGTGGGAAGAATTCTTTCCCATGGCGTAAGATAAAACAACATCAGACATGGAACCCAGGTGAGAAATACACTGTATTGTCAAAAGTATTGGGACTCCTGACTTTACACCAAGGGTAGGCAACCTCGGCACTCCAGCTGTGGTGAAACTACAAATCCCATCATGCCTCCGCCTCTAGGAGTCATGCCTGTGATTGTCAGGATCTTGCAATGTCTCATGGGACTTGTAGTTTCACCACAGCTGGAGGGCCGAGGTTGCCTAGCCCTGCTTTACACGCACATGAACTTTAATGGCATCTCAGTCTTAGTCCGTAGGGTTCAATATTGAGTTGGACCACCCTTTGCAGCGATAACAGCTTTGTCTCTTCTGGGAAGGCTGTCCACAAGGTTTAGGAGTGTGTCTATGGGAATGTTTGACCATTCTACCAGAAGCGCATTTGTGAGATCAGGCATTGATGTTGAACGAGAAGGCCTGGCTCACATCAGTGTCTGACCTCACAAATGCGCTTCTGGATGAATGGTCAAACATTCCCATAGACACTCCTAAAGCTTGTGGACAGCCTTCCCAGAAGAGTTGAAGCTGTTATATCTGCAAAGGGTGGGCCAACTCAGCATTGAACCCTACAGACTAAGACTGGGATACCATTAAAGTTCATGTGCGTGTAAAGGCAGGTGTCCCAATACTTTTGACAATATCGTGTAGGTTGAACCTGTAGAGATTCACCTTGCTTATTATAAATAACCATGACAAAGGATTCACAGAGCACTAGGGTTCTCTAAAAAGAGAGCATGGCACAAGTTCTTTCCTTTCAGACAGATATCAGCATGGGTCGGATATGAAGGGGTAGACTTGTTATACATTGTAAGACAGAGAGCAAGAAGGATGCAATGGGTGTGTTTGGGAATCATTGTCCTGAATTATAAGCAGGGTTTGCAGATCATCAGGTTACTGACAAAAGGAAGTAGAGTGGATGAAAGCCTGAAGAACTGAGCAGGTGAACTTTGCTCCCTGCAAGCATCTCGAGACCTAATTTTAAATTCTGACAGAAGTGTACCTTTAAAGCATTGTTTTAGTTATTTTTCTTTTAGATGTGTTCTGAACAATTTGGTCTCAAGAGAAATGACTCATCAGTAGACAGCAAGAGGGTCACAAGTGTTCAGGCTGAGATAGAGAAAGTGACAGGACAAGAAACATTCCCATTTGTTACAGTAAATGAGGAACCAAGAGATGCCAGGAATAAAACTCAAGCAGATTGAAGAATGATGACAATTTTTTTTCTGGTGGTAAGTTAGGGGTGAAAAACTCAAAGATTGAGCACAGGTCATGAAACATCATACTGAAAGATATTTGGTATGTGTTTTAATGTGTTTTAGCACTTTTTCAAGCCCAAGTCCAGCTAAAACGCCCTTTTCGGTTTTGGGGAAAGGCTTATGGGTTGATTTACTAAAACTGAAGAGTGCAACGTCTGGAGCAGCTCTGCATAGAAACTAATCAGCTCCCAGGTTTTTTATCAAAGCTTTAGGCTGGATTCACACTTATGCGAATTGAATGTGGGTTTTTCCGCATTCAATTCGCATGACAGGAGAGTATGACCTGCTCTCAGTGGAGCTGGTTTGCACATCTCCGGGGGCGGCCGCGGAGCGCACTGCAGAAGAGTCCAATGCATCTTTGGCTCTGTTTCAGAAGTCCGAATTCAGCTAAAAATGAATTGTTAAAAAATTGAGATTGCGATTCAACCCCCCCGCGCAATCTCAATACACCATTTCCTCGATTCAGTGCAGAGAGTTCTCTGCTCACTGCTGACAGCTGTCAAAAAAAAAAAAAAAACAGGCAGCCAAGTTTATCACAATATCGCTCAGGTGGAGATAAAGAGAAACATTGTATCATTTGGTCATTTTAGATCAAAGGGATGAACTTCGGTCTGTAAATGAGGTCAGCTTAACCACTTAAGGCTCCTTTCACATTAACGGAGTCAGTTTTGACAGACTCTGCTGCTCAACGGGGATCGATCCGTTGATTCTTGCAGAGCCGGCGGATGACTGCTCCATTTCTGCTCACTGTGCAGAGATGGACCTGTCAAAGGCCCCCGCTCTCTTTTATGGGGATCAGATGAAAACAGATCCGTTTGACGGATGGAAAATAGGGTTTCCATCTGTCTGGATTTAGCTGATCGGATAGGATGTCAGTGGACATGTCACCGCTGACATCCGTCGCTCTATAGAGGTTAATGGAGCGTCTGTTCAGGTCCGCCTGAAAAACTGGCAGGCGGACCTGAACGATCCGTACGTGTGAAAGGGGCCTTAATACTAAGCCTTTTTTCTAACACTTGTTGCTTACAAGATAAAATCAGTATTTTTTGCTAGAAAATTACTTAGAACCCCCAAACATTATATAATTTTTTTATTAGCAGAGACCCTAAAGAATAAAATGACGGTTATTGCAATATTTTATGTCACACTGTATTTGCGCAGCGGTCTTTCAAATCCAATTTTTTAGGAAAAATAACTTTAATGAATTAAAAAAAAAAAACTAAACAGTAAAGTTAACCCAATTTTTTTGTATAATGTGAAAGATGATGTTACACCGCAAGAATCGTGATCTTTAGTCTTAGCAAAAAAAAAATTGTGATTCTCATTTTAGCCAGAATCGTGCATCTCTAACCCAGCCTAAAGCAATTGTAAAGGTAAAATAGAACAAAAAATAACTAACATGTCTACTTACCTGCTCTGTGCAGAGTGGCCATGAACCTCCTTTTCTCAGATACCCCACTGGAAAGGAAAAAAAGCTGTTTGCTTTAAAGGATTATAGAGTATGAGCTGGATTTTCGCTTCAATTTTTTTGTGTATTTAAATATTTTGGTATACATCTATCCCCCCCCCCCCCCCCCCCCAGACTGATACTGCTGCTGTCTGCTGTACCTCCTCTGCTCATTCTTCCAGAGTTGTGTCTCCCTAATACAGGAGGTGTGTTACTGGCCAGATCACCAGGTGAAAACTAAGGGAAAAAAAGCCAAAGAAAAGAAAACTGATGCAGCCACCACATCTAATGATTGGTAAGCTGTAAGGTACTACATTTATAGTTGTGGGTTTTAATGCCGCTTTAATGCATGCTCGCTCCAAAGCTGTGATTCAAAAGTACACAAGTCAGATATAGTCAGGCAACTAGCATTTTCAGAAAGAGACCAGCAACAGCAGCAAATGTTTATAAGTAAAATGCTAAGTATTTTTGCACTGGTTGTCAAGACCAAATAATTCTGCCTATGAATACTGTCCACCTCCATTATATATTATATTTTTGCGTATTTTTATTCATACACACAGTTTTGTATGTATATACTACACCAGTGTTCCCAACTCCAGTCCTCAAGGCCCACCAACAGGTCATGTTTTCAGGATTTCCCTCAGATGAATCAGCTGTGGTAATTACTAAGGCAGTGAAACTGATCAAATCACCTGTGCAAAATAATGGAAATCCTGAAAACATCACCTGTTGTTGGGCCTTGAGAACTGGAGTTGAGGAACACTGTACTACACAACAAAGAATTTCTAAACAGCTGGGGTTTTATAATGAGTTGTTTCCTTTTACATAGGCTGCCACTAAATGAAGCCTCATAGGGAGTCATATGGAGGGCAGAGAAGGAAGTGGTGTCAATGCTGTAACTCATTCATGTTTGTGTGTGTCAGATTCAGCTTGAGCTATTGAGCTCAGTAAACAACAGACTTTTAACAACAGGGGGTAAGGGGGGAGTAGAAAATCTGTGAAATACATTCTAAAGCTCCACCTGCCAGCTGGATGAAGGAATAAACCATATTCACTCACAATATTTCCTATTTAGATGATATAAAAAAGAAAAAAAAATATTTAAAATGTATTACCTTATCCTGTTTGTAATAAATAAAAAATACATTATATACAAAAGGACTACATTTTCCTTTTGAATGTATTTTATGGAGAGAAAAAAAAATCATATTTAATTCCTATTCCTAATTAATAATCAATTAATTCCTTTTTTTCCTCCACACAGCAAAGGGCTAAATTCCCACTTCCTCCCTAAAATATGCATAATAAAAAAAAAAACACCACATACATATTTATAATAAAAAAGGGTAATGTGACTTATTTTGAGTTATTACTGCAGACAGAAGCTGCTGATTGGTTGCTGGGGGGGTTACTCTGCTCTGCACATCATTATTGCTTTTTGTAGTCCCTTAGTGCACATCAACTATTCTTTTGAATACTGTAAAGAACGGCAAGAGAAAGTAGCATCTGTATCTATATTGTTCTTCCTCTCCCACCTGGATCTCCTTTTCAGGTCCGCAGTCTTGTAAATCTTATTTCCGTTGCTTTTTTTTTTCCTGTAATATATGTACATTTGTAAGTTTTTTTTTTTTTTAAAGAGTAATAAAAGGGAGCTGCTTCTACTGAATGCCAATGAGCAGACATTGGCCAGATAATAAAACACTTGATTTACATAGAAAATTTCCCCCTTGATGCATTCTTTCATGTTTGCAGAGTCAGCGGACAAAGTGTCAGTAAACAGAAAGGAAGACTTTGCTTGTGCCAGCACGCCTGCAGAGCTTCTCACTTAACAATCAATAAAAAAGTGGAGGTGGCATTATGGGGGAACTTGGAAAAAAGAAAATTCCTCAGATCTCATATCTCTCATCTGACGTTACTCAAGTAGGAAGTTAATTTTAGCAGAAGAAGACCAATTATAAAGTAACATCTGAGTGAAACAAAAAGCTGAGTTCTGGGAAATTCGCAAAAATAAATAAATAAAAAAGCATGGCAATCATTTTTGACAACTTCTACATACCTACACATATGCCAAGGTGTATTTAGGTGTTCAGATTGATCTTATTTCTTTAAATCAGATGTCATGATACAAATATATATTTAGTGAAATACCAGGACTAGGGTAGAAAAGGTGCTTCACTCGCCTAAGATGCTTGACCATCACTCCTCTACTAACCTTTTCTCAATGTCTAAACCACTGACAACAAAAGTGAGTACATCCCTAAGTGAAAATGTCCAAATTGGGCCCAAAGTGTCAATATTTTGTGTGTCTACCATTATTTTCCAGCACTGCCTTAACCCTCTTGGGCATGGAGTTCTCCAGAGCTTCTCAGGTTGCCACTGGAGTCCTCTTCCACTCCTCCATGATGACATCACGGAGCTGGAGGATATTAGAGACCTTGCACTCCTCCACCCTCCATTTGAGGATGCCCCACTGACGCTCAATAGGGTTTAGGTCTGGAGACATGCTTGGCCAGTCCATCGCCTTTACCCTCAGCTTCTTTAGCAAGGCAGTGGTTGTCTTGGAGGTGTGTTTGGGGCCGTTATCATGTTGGAATGCTGCCCTGCGGCCCAGTCTCCGAAGGGAGGGGATCATGCTCTGCTTCAGTATGTCACAGTACATGTTGGCATTCATGGTTCCCTCAATGAACTGTAGCTCCCCAGTGCCGGCAGCACTCATGCAGCCCCAGACCATGACACTCCCACCACCATGGTTGACTGTAGGCAAGACACGCTTGTCTTTGTACTCCTCACCTGGTTGCCGCCAAACACGCTTGACACCATCTAAACCAAATAAGTTTATCTTGATTTCATCAGACCACAGGACATGGTACCAGTAATCCATGTCCTTAGTCTGCTTGTCTTCAACAGACTGTTCGCGGGATTTCTTGTGCATCATCTTTAGAAGAGGATTCCTACTGGGATGACAGCCATGCAGACCAATTTGATGCAGTGTACAGTGAATGGTCTGATCACTGACAGGTTGACCCCCCACCCCTCCAACCTCTGCAGCAATGTTGGCAGCACTCATACATCTATTTCCCAAATACAACCTCTGGATATGACACTGAGCACGTGCATTCAACTCCTTTGGTTAACCATGGCGAGGCCTGTTCTGAGTGTAACCTGTCCTGTTAAACCTCTGTATGGTCCTCGCCGCTGTGCTGCAGCTCAGTTTCAGGGTCTTAGCAATCTTCTTATAGCCTAGGCCATCCTTATGTAGAGCAACAATTCTTTTTTTCAGAATCTCAGAGAGTTCTTTGCCATGAGGTGCCACGTTGAACTTCCAGTGACCAGTATCAGAGAGTGGGAGCCATAACACCAAATTTAACACACCTGCTCCCCATTCACACCTGTGACCTTATAACACTAATGAGTCACACGACACTGAGGAGGAAAATGTCTGATTGGGCCCAATTTGGACATTTTCACTTAGGGGTGTACTCACTTTTGTTGCCAACGGTTTAGACATTAACGGCTGTGCGTTGAGTTATTTTGAGGAGAGAGCAAAGATGTGAGGGGTGTACTCAGTTTTGTGAGATACTGTATATGTAAAGCGCTAAGTAAATTGATGGCGCTAAATAAGTACCTAAAATAAAATAAATAAATATCCACATATAAACATATCCTCAGCCAATACATTCTGCCAAAATAGGAGTCACAAGGTCCTTGTGGGTATCAACTACTCGTACCTGTGTAATCACTGAACATTTTAGGCCTCCAGCTGCAAAAAACACAGACTCGGAGACAAACAACGTTATTGCAGAGATATAAGCCATCAGTGTCCACTGTGAGGAAATGGAAGACCACAGGCACAGTTCTTGTTAAGGCCAGAAGTGGCAGGCCACATAAAATATTGGAAAGGCAAAGGCGAGGGATGGTGAGAACGGTCAAAAACAACCCACAGACCACCTCCAAAGACTTCCAACATCAACTTGCTGCAGATGGTGTCACTGTGCATTGTTCAAAATTTCAGCGCACTTTGCACAGGGAGAAGCTGTATGGGAGAGTGATGTGAAAAAGCCTTTTCTGCACACACGCCACAAACAGAGTTGCTTGAGGTAAGCAAACGCACATTTGGACAAGGATTGAGGTATTTGGTCATAACAAGGGGCGTTATGCATAGTGGCAAAAGAACACAGCATTCCAAGAAAAACACTTGCTACCAACAGTAAAATTTGGTGGATGTTCCATCATGCTGTGGGGCTGTGTGGCCGGTGCCGGTACTGGGAATCTGATTAAAGTTGAAGGTCGCATGGATTCCACTCAATATCAGCAGATTCTTGAGAATAATGTTGAGGAATCAGTCACAAAGTTGAAGTTACGCCGGAGCTGGATATTTCAACAAGACAACGACCCAAAACACTGCTCAAAATCTACTCGGGCGTTTATGCAGAAGAACAAGTACAATGTTCTGGAATGGCCATCCCAGTCCCCAAACCTGAATATCATTGAACATCTGTGGGGTGATTTGAAGCGGGCTGTCCATGCTTGGCAACCATCAAACCTAACTGAACTGGAGATATTTTGTAAGGAGGAATGGTCCAAAATACATTCATCCAGAATCCAGACACTCATTACAGGCTATAGTAAGCATCTAGAGGCTGTTATTTCTGCTAAAGGAGGCTCTACTAAATATTGATGTGATTTTTCTGTTTGGGTGCCCAAATTTATGCACCTGTCTAATTTCGTTTTGATGCATATTATGCATTTTCTGTTAATCCAATAAACCTCATTTCACTACTGAAATATTACTGTGTCCTTCAGTTATTTGATAGATCAAAATGAAATTGCTGATCCAAACACCCAAATATTTATAAATGACAATCATGGAAATTGTCAGGGGTTCCTAAACGTTTGCATACAACTGTAAGAGGTGATTTCTCCAAAGCAAGTGGATATCCCCTTGTAGACAGATCTCACCAGAACAGGTGTAAATGCTGGAAGATTTCCCCTGCCTCCTGTTACTGGGACAGCTCAAAAATGTTGTATTTCCCATCATGTTCAGTCCCAATGACAGGGGTCACCAAGACAAATAAAGTAAATCTCACGGGGGATCTACAGACCACATTTAGAGATGATGGCCTGATCTACAGACAAAATTTAGAGATCATTGCTAGATCTACAGACCAAATTTACAGATGATGACTAGATCTACAGAACTAATTTAGAGATGATGGCTAAATCTGCAGACCAAACTTACAGATGATGGTTAGATCTACAAACCAAATGTATAGATGATGGCTAGATCTACAGAACAAATTTAGAGATGATGGTTAGATCTACAAACCAAATTTATAGATGATGGCTAGATCTACACACCAAATTTAGAGATGATGCCTAGATTTGCAGAACAGATTTAGAGATGATGGTTAGATCTACAAACCACATTTTTAGATGATGACTAGATCTGCAGAACAAATTTAGAGATGATGGTTAGATCTACTGACCAAATTTAGAGATGATGGTTAGATCTACTGACCAAATTTAGAGATGATGGTTAGATCTACAGACCAAATTTAGAGATTATGTCTAGATCTACAAAACAAATTGAGAAATGATGGTTAGATCTACAGAACTAATTTAGATATGATGGCTAAATTTGCAGACCAAATTTAGAGACGATGGCTAGAGTTACAAACCATATTTAAAGATGAAGGCTGAATCTGTGGGCCAAATTTAGAGATAATGACTAGATCTACAGAACAAATTTAGAGATGCTGGCTAGATCTAAAGACCAAATTTAGAGAAGATGGTTAGCTCTACAGAACTAATTTAGAGATGCTGGTTAAATCTGCAGACCAAATTTATAAATGATGACTAGATCTACAAACCAAATTTGTAGATGATGGCTAGATCTACCAGAACAAATTTAGAGATGATGGTTAAATCTGCAGACCAAATTTAAATATGATGGCTAAATCTGCAGACCAAATTTAGAGATGATGGCTAAATCTGCAGACCAAATTTAAATATGATGGCTAAATCTGCAGACCAAATTTAGAGATAATGGCTAGATCTACAATCCAAATTTATAGATGCTGGCTGGATCTGCAGACCAAATTTAGAGATGATGGCTAGATCTACAAACCACATTTATAGATGATGGCAAGATCTGCAGAACAAATTTAGAGATGATGCCTAAATTTGCAGAACAAATTTAGAGATAATGGCTAGATCTACAAACCACATTTTGTAAATGTGATGTAACATTGATGTAACATTGATGTAAATTGGAATCATGGTGAGCTACTTACATGGACCAGAATGCGCACGACAGTGAGCTGAGATAGGCGGGCTGACATGGGCACCCATACCGGGAGCTGAGGTGTTGTACGTGGTACGAGGAAGCACAAGAAAGTGATAGTTGGTGTCAGATTGTCCCAACGACAAAAACGCAGGGGCTCCAATCTGTGGTGAATATAGAGTATCAAAGAAAATTGAATTAAAAGAGGTCTATTCCAAGGGAGTAAAAGCAAGAGACCCGTGCACCAAGGAAGGTGATGGGGATATAAGACACCAACTGTGTGAGTTGTAACTGTAAGGATAGGTTATGAAGCCAAGTGGACACAGATATTGCAACAAGATAAAAGTACTGTGAACAAAGGTGAAGCTGGAAGGGTAAGAAAAAAACACACCAGCAGTGAGGATGAACAAGATCAAAGTTGCAACAGTGCCAGTGAGACTTACAGCATGTGAGGTACAATGTGCTTGCAGCAGGACCAACCGAACATACCAACACCACGCGGACTGCCATGAAGGGGAGACACCTGGAGCAGAGCAGACATGCCACTCATATAAGCATCCAGGTCAAACCTCATTGGTCAGCCTAGATTGGCAAACACGCCCCAGAACATAAGCAACACAAGGAAGCTGAAGGACAGGGGCGGATGCGTGGTGCCGATGCTCAGAGGAAAGGACCCGCCCATACCCTTACACCAGCCACCTGGTGAACAACGAGGGAATGGGAGGGACACCTGTGAGCATCGCAGCTCCCAGATTAATCAGGCAGCAGCCAACCCAAACCTCCACAGCACACAGCATGACCGAACCAGCATGGAAGTGTCAAACCATGTAGCAATGGTGGATTGTAAAAAATATATATATATATATATATATATATATACATATGTGTCTGTAGGCATGCATGAACCATGTCTTGATACTGATAATTCCCATATGGGACAACATAGATAATAAAAATAATAAAAATTGTTGGTTGTTGTTCAATGGTAAAAAAAGCAACATGAAACCAATAAAATGTGAAGTCATAAAACCTGATCCCAGGACATCAAATATAACCTCCATCCCTGAATTGCGAGCTACAAAAAGAGGAAAGTTTTTGGAACTTTAAATGAGACCATGTTGAACCATGCGTCTCCATCCCTATTGTACATGAAAAGGGGAAAAGGGCGGGACTTTAAATGAGGTATACATTGATGTGACTTCAAACAAGGATATCAAATAATGTAAGTATTTATTGTTGAACCTTGACGACAATACCACTGCTGTGTGTGGCAGGCCGCGGGCGTCCTCCTCCTTAGTGCAGAGCAGCGGTGGCGAGTCAGTCTCTGTGCCTTTCCATCCTTAGCGCCAGGCATTCAGAAGGATCGCCTGGCACTTTGGCCAATCAGGAACCAGGTCTCACAGACCTGGCTCCTGATTGGTGGGGAGGTACTGCAGTGTGAAAATAGCGAAAATTCATTCGCTATGGTCACACAATTGGGTGGGATCGGGGCGCACTCTCTGAACCCCGAGCCCACCCTTTTTTGAAGCTTATTAGAGCCCACCTCTAGTCAGGTGCTTAAAAAAAAAACATCCCCTCCCGCCCCGCTACAGGAATCCATGCATCCAGCGTCCTGAAAGGGGCCGGGCGCATGGATTGGGGGGAGGCGGCAGGGGAAGGGGGGGCAGCGCCCATGCGCCCTTTATGCACGGCCCGCCGCTGCTCACCAGGTAGCTGCATTAAATGTTATATAGGGAAGAGGGGGCAGAGGAGTTGGTAGTTAGACACTCCAGAACAGTAGGGAAGTGATGTGCAAGGAGGTTGGGGAGGTGCTAGGGAATTGTAACTCTGGATTAGTAAAATTTTCTAGTTCATAGGCACATTGCAAGGAAATTAAATATCATTTATGGAAAGGAAAGTGCAATAAAGCATTTAAATAATTGATTTGTATGTGTTTTTACCTGCATTCTCCTAGTTGGGGACAGCCGGTGACAAAATATTTATACTCTTCACAGTGCAGATCAGCCTTTCTCAACATTTGTATCCCAGAGGAACCCTTGAAATTATTTTCAGGTCTCAGCAACCCCCATCAAAGGTCATTAAGAAGATGCCCCTTATATTGGTGGTGGTAAGTGCAAAAAATCCCCACTTTACAGGAGTGGTCAGAATAACACCTTTACAGTCATTTTGGACATGGATCTAGGCAGGCACCATCTGATGGAAGGTCAATTATCCACAGCTCAAGGAACCCCTAGCTATCTCAGGAGGATCCCTAGAACTCCACCAAACCCTGGTTGAGAATGGCTGGTGTAGATAATTCACTATCTGCCCTTTCGCTATGAAAATTGTGCAATTACACTTTAAGACTACGGTAGAAAAAAGGTCAGTGCTGTAATTCTAGATTATGTGTTTTTCTGGAGATTTCAGAATTCTCTTTTCTTCCTCCAGGTCTCAATCAGAAGAGAGATTGTCGCACAGTACAGCCTAATCTGACAGACATGCTTTTCCCTAATACAGCCAAACTCTGATTTACAGTCCAGAAGGGCCCAATTATATTTTTCATCCTGGCGCAGTCTGAGTAAATAGCATTAGGTCCGGTGCTTTGATTCCATTGTTATTTTTAAACCATTAAAAAGGAAAGACATGGAAAGCACAGAAAAAAACTGTCATTATTTCTCCTGTCATAATGCTGATTGCTGGCCGGCTCACAGAATCTTAAAGTAAACCCGTCATGAGAAAAACATGGGCCCTGCCACCGCTGACCTCCTTCACCCCATGCCAGGCTGTTGTGTTGACCCTTTCTGATCTGGAATGAGCAGAGCAGTAAAGTCAGAGATTAGTAAGAAGGTCGGAGCTGCATACTTGTTCCAGGTGAGTGACTCAATTATTCAAATGTACTAAAGCCAAAATATGTTTAGTTTTCGATGGAGTAGGGTTGTATAGGACTTCTGTCAATTCTTTTTTTGCTCCCAACCATGGCTCTTGCCTGTTAACTGCATCTTTTTAATTTATGTTGCAACTGAAAGACTGGAACAAAAAAATACCCTTGCACCTCCACTATGCACATGTTAATGCTTGTTATGTGTAGGAGTCCTGATATAAGGTGAAATACCTTATTCCGTGCTTCCTCTATCTTTGCAACTGGGTCACTGCAGCCTACTCTCTAAGCTGTTTATGAGACTTTGGTCTTGATTTACTAAAGCTGAAAAGTGCAAAATCTGGTGCAGCTCTGCAAAGAAACCAATCATTTTCCAGGATTCGTTGTCAAAGCTTGATTGAACAAGCTGAAGTTAGAAGCTGCACCAGATTTTGCACTCTCCAATGTTAGTAAATCAACCCCTTTGTATCAGCTTGCTATAGTCCCTATACAGCAGAGCTCAAATTTGAGAGGTAGAAGAAGCCAATCAGTTTGTGTACTGACAAGGAGCATGCTGATAGGAGTAAAGAGCAGGGTGACACAATGTGCTATTTCTCCTTTCACAGACTGGCGCAGGTCCAGGATGAGCTGGGCTCAATGGAAGTAGGCTGAATCATGCTGGCCTTCAGACTACTGACATCTGGGAAAAAAGAAGCTCTGGGGACAGCTCTAGCTCTGTATGGAGAATAGCGTAGCCTCTTTTAACCACTTCAATACTATGCACTTAGAACACTTTACTACCAGACCAATTTTCAGTTTTCAGTGCTGTTGCGCTTTGAATGATAATTGCGCGGTTGTGCGACGCTGCACCCAAACAGATTTTTTATAATTTTGTTCCCACAAATAGAGCTTTCTTTTGGTGGTATTTGATCACCCCTGCGGTTTTTATTTTTTGCGCTACAAATAAAAAAAGACCAAAAATTTTGACAAAAAAAAAATTCTCTGTTTTTGTCACAAAACTTTGTAAATAAGTAAATTTTCTCCATCACTGGTGGGCACTGATGAGGCTACACTGACGGGCACTGATGTGGCAGTACTGATTGGCACTGATGAGGCGGCACTGATGAGGTGGCACTGATGATGAGGCACTTATATGCAGCGATGATGAGCACTGTTAGGCGGCACTGATAAGCAGCACTGACGGGTACTGAGAGGTGGCACTGATATACAGCACTGATGGGCACTGATATGCAGCACTGACGGACACTGGAAAGCGGCACTGATGGGCACTAATAGACAGCACTGATTGGCACTCATAGGCGGCACTGGGCACTGATAGGTGGCACTGATGGGCACTGGTAGGTGGCAATGGTGGGCACTGATATGTGGCACTGGTATGCATTGATAGGGGCACTGGTGGGCACTGATAGGGGCACTGGTGGGCATATACATTGATAGGGGCTCATTCCCTGGTGGTCTAGGGTGGCATCTGAAGGTGGCACTGAGTGCCATCCACATTGGGCAGTATGTCACTTACCTGGTGGTCTAGGGGGGTCTCCCTGGTGGTCCAGATCGGCTCCCTGGTCGGCTCCCTGGTGGTCCTGGGTGGGCACATCCCTGGTGGTCCCTGGGCAGGCTCCCTGGTGGTCTAGGGTGGCGATCCGAGGGAGGGCTGTGCTGATAAATCATCAGCACAAACCCTCCCTATCAGGGATGCAGCCGATCGGCTCTCCCCTCATCAGGTCTGCAGACCTGAGTACAGGAAAGCCGATAAACGGCTTTCCTGTATTACACTGTGACCAGCCGTGATTGGTCACGGCTGGTCACATGGTAAAGTGCTTCGGATCGAAGCGCTTTACCGCGATCGGTATTGCGGGGGGTCAGACTGACCTCCCACTCCACCGATCGCCGCGATGCGCTCCCCCCCTGGCACGCGGCGGCTTGTTATCCTGAGGACGTCATATGACGTCCAGTCAGGATAACTGAGCCACTTCCCGGCCGTCATTTTGCATACGGCGGTCGGGAAGTGGTTAAAGTATAAGTTCACCTTTAGTATAAAAATAAAAAATAATAATAAATGCACATATTTTTGCAGGTAAAACATCTGCATTCATTTTTTTTTTACACTTGAGACTGCAAAGCATTGCACCCATGACCAGTGCATGGTGGGTGCAATGTCATGCTCCTGCAGACATGGGTGACAACTCTGCCAATAGGGACGTTACTGAGCTGCAGAAAGTGTCAGTGAACAGTGAGGGTGTGATCAGTGTGAACATGACCTCTGTACTCTTCCTTTGAGTTTCCCGAAAAGTGCGATATGGACCTGTTTCTTGCTATTTTTATTGGAAAAACGTTTAAATCATAACTCAATTTTTGTTGAGAAAAAAACATTCCCCTCTGGGTGATCTATGTACTATTGCAAGGATTATAACAACCTTTGTTGCAGATTCCTTTTGGTATTCTGAAGAAATCCCTCTGTGTTTGTCTGTGCCTCTGTACTGAGTGGGTCTAATGGGAGTGATTTCATAATTAACTATCTGGTGTGCAGCTGTATAGCACTAATGAAGAAATCTGCCTGGCCTGCATCCCTTTAGACGTGCCAGTATTAAAAGTATCTCTCCAAAAATGACATTTTTGTTGCAGGGGATGCCTGAAATCTGACTTGTATGTTAGTGCAGACTTCTGGGAAAATTGGTGAGCCAATCACACAGGCAAGAAATTATGTTTTTGGGGAGTGGTCGGTACACACTCTGTGTACACAACTCCAGGTAGCCATATTGCAATGCTTTCTCAGAAAATTACAGAGGCTGCAGATTGCAAAGGAAAGGTCATTTTTAATAACATTCAATTACAATATGACTTGTATTGCAATTGCCCATGCTATATTATATTTTCGTTATTTGCTATTTTTTTCCCCACAAAACTGTAGTTACCCTTTAATAATGTTATTTATAAAAAAAAGAAAACTACATACCGCCTGCCGCGGTGGAAGTTGGGGCTTTTAGTTGATTCAGATCTGTGAATGAACAATGCGGCTGTGTGGGCCGAGCCCTGCACAACCACAACATTTTTAACCACTTCAGCCCCGCAAGGATTTCCAGCTTTAGGACCGGAGCCCTTTTTGCGATTCGGCGCTGCGTCGCTTTAACTGACAATTGCGCGGTCGTGCGACGTTGTACCCAAACAAAATTTGCGTCCTTTTTTTTTCCCACAAACAGAGCTTTCTTTTGGTGGTATTTGATCACCTCTGCGTCATTTCTGATCGCCGCTATAAACAAAAGAAGAGCGACAATTTTGCAAAAAAACCCAAATTTCTTACTTTTTGCTAAAATACAAATCCAAAAAAAAAAAATATAAAAAAACATTTTTTTTACCGTTTTTGGCCGATTTATATTCTTCCTCATATTTGTGATAAAAAAAATCGCAATCGGCGTTTATTGATTGGTTTGCGCAAAAGTGGTCGCGTTTACGGATGATGAGAATTCATTTCTGGGGTTTTTATTTATTTATTTTTTTTTTACTAGTAATGGCGGCGATCTGCGATTTCTGCGGTACTGCGATATTTCAGCGGACATGTCGGACCATTTTGACACTTTTTTTGGGACCATTGGCATTTATACAGCGATCAGTGCTATAAAAATGCACTGATTACTGTGTAAATGCCATTGGCAGTGAAGGGGTTAACCTGCAGGGGGCGCTCTAAGGGTTAACTGTGTTCCCTGGGCGTGTTCTAACTGTGGGGGGACTGCCCTAGCTGGGAAAGGGAAGTGGTCACAGCCTTCGTGTAGAGGAAGGCTGTGATCACAGCCCTCCCCCCCCTCACAGAACGGAGGTCCGTGTTTACTTATACGGACCTCCGTTCTTTCACTCGGGGGGGCATTGTGGGTGGCCAGCGGAGATCGACTCCACCACACCCGCTCCCTGGCCCTCCCCGAACACAGTGAGCGCGCGGGCGCGCCTCCGGCGGCGCGCGCGCGCTCACTAGGCTCGATCTCGCGGCCGCCGTCATATGACGGCAATCCGCAATACAGAGCCACTTTGTCACCATCATTTGCCGATCAGCCGCCGGCAAGTGGTTAAAATGTGACAGTAGGTGCGGGGAAAAGAACCCCTACCCGCTGTCACAGTGAGAGGTGAAGGGGGGGGTGAGGTGAGGGGTGCAGAACATGTTACACCCAAAAAATGGGTGTAGCATGTAACATGTTCAGAAGGTGAACTTATCCTTTAATAAGCTATACTTTTGGATGAAGTTCTGCTTTAACCCCCTCACGCCGACATAACACAAATATGTGGTCCCTCTAGACTGGGCTTTTTTTTACATGGAGCTGCATATTTATGTATCTTCATTTGTGCTGGGATAGTGCTGCATGACGCATTCCCAGCACAGAGACAAGGGTCTCATTGTGAGCCCCGGCCCTGTACTAATGATCGGGACCTGCAATTCCTGATTCGGGTTCACCTGATCGCTGTGACAGCCTCTGATTGGCTATCACAGCGATCAGTCACTTTGAAGCCCGCCCTCGTGTTTTCTTTCTCTGTGAATGGAAGAGAGAAATACATTGTATCTCTCTCTTTCTCTCTCCTTGCAGAGAAAAAAAAGTGTGTAAATAAAATAAAATAATAATAATAAAAAAATAAAATACAAAAAAAAAATACTTAGATCAAGGTTTGATCTAGGTCAATGCCAGGGTAAGTGTTTGGGCCAAGGTCAGGGTCAGTATTTTTTTTTTAACCAAGTTTTTTTTAATTAGCATTAGTGGCAGTTAGTGGCAGTGTGTTTTAGGTGAGATAAAAAAATGCACACTATTGTTTCTGGGCTGTACTACGGGTACATACAACCCTATCTAACACATATGTGGTTTCACTGCGATCATCAGGAGCAGGAGAATTGAATCTGGGTTGTACTTTGGTGAAAGGTTATAGTAGTACTAGGAAATATACAGCTAAATTAAAAAAAAAAAGAAAGCTCAATTTGTCCTGAAAAAAAAAACAAGGTATAATCCCCCTGGATGCACACAGTAGTTGTGATGATATGTACAGTTTTAATAACACATGCCAACGTTGCAAAATTGTGCTTAGGAATTTAGATTTGTTTTAGCCTTAGGCGTGTAGGGGTTAATTTATTTATTCACCTGAGTAGTAAAAAAAAATTTTTAAGTTTAATTTTTTTAAGTCCTGACCTTAATAAACAAGAAGTGGCAAATTAAGTTAAATGAGTTCACAGCATACAATTTTATAACATTAGAACTGCAATAACAACAACAACAATACAAACAATAGTTATATTTCACAAGCCAATATAAGCTTACTTAAAAAAATCTCCTTTCATGTTTTGAGCTCTGCCTGTCTGCCAGCAATCGGTTTTCACAACTTCCTAGATTCGTGCATGCTTTGCAGCTCCTCCTCTGCTATTTACTTTCCATTTATAGGGACTACATATCCCATAGTACCATGCTGCATCCAAGCAGTGATTCCTGTACTGACTCCACCTCCTGAAACTCCTACTCTCAGCACCTCTGTAGATCAGAAGGCAGGCTATTTGGTTTTGGCTCTTTACCTATGTGATCAGCTGTGTCCAATCCCCATGTAAACAATTGCCATTTATCGGCTCTCCTCGCCTCACATTGACAAAGCGTGGGCAGAGGAGAGCCAATCAGTGGCATCTCCTCACAGGGGAGACTTGTACAGGTAATCAGGGCACTGATCATCAGTGCTTTGATTACAGTGCAGCCCCAACTGTGCCCATCAATGATGCCACTCTGTGCCCATCTGTGATGCCAACCTGTATCTAGTGTCACCAGTCTGTGTCCATAAGTGATGCCAATTTATGCCCATCAGTGAGGCCAATCTGTCCCCATCAGTGATCTCAATCAATGCTGCCTTTCAGCGCTGCCCATCAGTGCCGCCTATTTGTGCCACCTATCAGTGCTCATCAGTGTCGCCTATCAGTGCTGCATATCAGTGCCACCTATCAGTGCCCATCAGTGCTGCATATTAGTGCCTCCCAATCAGAGCCGCTCCATCAGTGCCCATCAGTGCAGCCTCATCAGTGCACATCAGTGAAGGAGAAAAATTACTTATTTACAAAATTTTCTGACAAAAACTAAGAAAAAACTTTTTTTTCACATTTTCATTCTTTTTTTTGTTTTTTTTTTTAGCAAAAAATAAAAAACCCAGCAGTGATTAAATACCACCAAAAGAAAGCTCTATTTGTGGGAAGAAATGGTAAAAAAAAATGAATTTGGGTACAGCGTTGCATGACTGCGCAATTATCATTCAAAGTGTGACAGCGGCAAAAGCTAAAAATTGGCCTGGGCAAGATGGGGGTGAAAGTGCCCAGTATTGAGGTAGTTAAGTAATATGCAAATGTTGACTTTACTTGTTAGAGTCAAGCTAGGTCCACCCTTTTCAAGGCTCCCTATTGGTCACTGAAGCCACCTATTACATGTAAAGACTGTTGAGATTTGTATATAATTTCAGATACTTGTATTTACCATCTACATTTCTGCTTGTGGGTTTTCCCTGAAGGTAACCTCTGCTTATAAATGTTTTATCATATTTTCAATCTGAAGTACTCAGGATTGTGAATGATTTACTTTAATAAGCAATTCCAGCAGCAACCAAAACCAATCAGTGAACGCACATTGCCATTCTGGAAACTCTGCAACTGTGCGAGGTCAGAAAGGTCACTCAGTTTAGCTTAGAGGGTTCATCAACCCAAGAGAGTGATATTTTCTCTATAAGTGGAACTTGATGCACTGAGTCAGCCCTTGGCTTGGATACTTGTTGGATCAGCATTATTTTTAATCCCAGTGCTGCTAGCATTAGTAAAGAGATATCAATGTATATTAGATTTACTTGTTTTTAAATTTTTGTTTTTTTTTCTTCAGTTTCTTCCTGGTTTCTGGCCTAGGCCAAAATGATCTCATACATCCTAGGAGTCCTCATGGGCAATTTTTTCATTTGGAGGAGGGGCTTTCTCAGTTAAGCAGACCCTCCTGCCTGTATGCCTGATGTATTCCAGGAAGTAAATGCTACAGGAATCATCTGCCCTTACTCAAGATGGCCACAGCTAGGAATGCTAGGGGGTGTTTTTAAAGTGATTTCTCAACAAAATAAAGCACGGGGACATGGATGGATGGGTGAGTTTGCTAGGAACATTGAAAATGAATTCCAGCAGCAACCAAAACCAATCAGTGAACACACATTGCCATTCTGGAAACTCTGCAACTGTGCCGAGGTCAGAAAGGTCACTCAGTTTAGCTTAGGGTTCATCAACCCAAGAGACTGATATTTTCTCTAGAAGTGGAACTTGATGCACTGAGTCAGCCCTTGGCTTGGATACTTGTTGGATCAGCATTATTTTTATTCCCTGTGCTGCTAGCATTAGTAAAGAGATATCAAGGTTTATTAGATCTACTTGTTTTTAAATTTTTGTTTTTTTTTTCTTCAGTTTCTTCCTGGTTTCTGGCCTAGGCCAAAATGATCTCATACATCCCAGGAGTCCTCATGGGCAATTTTTTCATTTGGAGGAGGGGCTTTCTCAGTTAAGCACATCCTCCTGCCTGCATGCCTGATGTATTCCAGGAAGTAAATGCTACAGGAATCATCTGCCCTTACTCAAGATGGCCACAGCTAGGAATGCTAGGGGGTGTTTTTAAAGTGATTTCTCAACAAAATAAAGCACGGGGACATGGATGGATGGGTGAGTTTGCTAGGAACATTGAAAATGAATTAAATAATGTTTTCAATGGTGCTCAGATACAGTTTAGTAAGTTCCACTTTAAAGGATAGTTTCACTTTTGCAGTCACATTTGAGAACCCCCCACTATATGTTATTTATGTATTTCAGTTCACACAGCATATTTTAAAATAATTTTATAATATTTTGATTACCTTTCTAGTTGTCTCTTCGGTGCAGGTTTACACATAGGACTCGATAGACAGCTGTTACATGTACGCTTTAAGGTACCATTCATTTTTAACTTGCTGCAATGCTTGACTACACCCCATAGTGCCTTGTGGCAAAAAAATCTCTAACATGTCTAACGTTTAGGATGGCCATTGATTTCAGTGGGCTGCCTTAATTGAACACTTTAACACATGGTGTTCCGCGCATTAATGCACATCCATTACCACAGCGCAGAAATGTAAATGGCCCTTCAATGTGCAATTAAGGGACAAGTGTAGGGACAGTTTTTTTTACATGTGCATTAACATACAATGTACAACCCAAACCCTGAGATTTTTAAGCCTTTGTAAGGACAGAGAGTGTGCACCTCTAGTTTATATAGATGTATATATATCATCAAATCTGCTGATAATGAGATCTACCAGCACAGTCCAGACAGTGTAAATTTAATAATTTCCCAGAAGAAAAGCTAGGTAGGATTTTTAAGTAGGTAAAAAGGTAAGCAGCAACTTTTTGATATCTCTTCTTTCTATTGCCATCTGCGTCCTATTGGGGAGATTTACCATCACTTCCGATCTCCTAGTTAAACAGGAAGTGAGAAGAAACACCTGCAAAAAAAAAGAACTAGTGTCTCCATTGGAAGATTTTCCCTCTATTACTTTTCTGGGGACAACCCAAAAGGGTAAATCTCCTTAACGGGGACACAGACAGCAGTAAAATCCTAATAGGTGTTCTAATCCATCCCCACTCTATCTAAATTTAAAAAGAAAAAGTTTTGACTATAGTTATACTTTGAGTTATGCTATATTAATAGGAACATATAGCAAATATACATTGTAAAAGTATATGGTATTCCAATTTGGTTGCAAAGTGGCAAATGCAATTTACACAGACACATCTCCTGCCATAATTGCTGTATACAGTATACTGTATAATATATATATATATATACACACTTAAGCAGAGAGAGTGTGGTCCCCTTGTAACAGCCACAGTGGAAGAGCAAACACAGAAACTCAGAGAATTTGCTAGCAGAGTCCCCGAGAAATATAAGAAATGTTAGGTGGTATTACTTTCCAATGTGGACCTCCAAGGCTGGGCAAAGCAGACACACCCAGAATCAACAATCCTTGGGATCACTAATTCCAGGTACTGCAGTTTTAGGTCTCTTTCATATTAGCGGTAATTCTTATCACCCTCAGAAAAGCGATCTGCTGTAGTTCAATGTTCAGAAGGTGGCACAGCAGCTGACAGGCATTCAGAGGCACTACTGCCACCTCCTGACTAGAGATGAGACGGCTTGGAAAAAAACAGAAAAATTGGGGGAAAATGTTTTTTTTTTTCAATTTTTTTCCAAAGCCTTTATTGTTATGACATCATATCGTAACAAGGGATGGCAACAAGAACAGTCAACGGCAGACCTGGACTGTAGCTATGAAAAACGATGGGAAGGCCTAGAAAAAAAACAGAAAACTTCAGAAAGAAAAACATTTGCTGCCTGACGAAGTAGCGCAGGACTCTCACACCATTGTAGCCTGCACGCTAAGGAAACGCGTCACATTCTATAACGCCATCATCCCACAACCAGCCGGAGCTGCATTCCAAATGCCGTCTCCACACCGCCAGACAGCCGGCTAACATCCATCTCACGGCAGTGCGGGACGTAGGACCTTACAGCGGCACACTATTCATCTATCATGGGCATTGACTGGCGCTGTTCCTCTTGTCGGATGACTGTTGTGCTTACCAATCATTCACCATGTGAGTGTTTTTAACCCTTTTAATAAAATTTGTTGCCTGCTTATTGCACTTGGAGGCTCCTCTCCTTGCTTTTTTGTTCCAGTTTCTGTTGGACCTTGGGATCTGGTCCATCACTTAAGGCTGCCCCCAGTGCATGCTGCGGACCATCCGTGTCACTATTCAGTGACCCCTTGCCTTGTTCACTTACATACCGGACTTTTATGTAAGAACTTTCAATTGGTCACTGTGCTACACCATTGATTTTATGTTATGCTATTGTTGTATGTAGCTTTCAAGTACCCATTATCTGTACATACTCCCATCAGCATATCCCTTAAAAAAGCGAGGCAAAAATATACACTAAAATCATGGCGTTTTACAGGCTTTTTTCCAACGCCTTGGTGTGAAAGGAGCCTAAATGCTACAAGAATGACAAAACTCATCCTTACATGCCAGAGGTGTAAAAAAAATACTTTATGGAATGAAATGTTAAGGGCCATAATGAGAGGTCACGTAGCTTTTCCCTCCAGAGTTCTCATTCCAGAAACAATCTTTCTGCTGCTTTTGGATCATCACAAAGTGTTTCTTCACCTGCAGCATCTTCAAGTAAGGAAGTATTACAAACCACGGCCTCCCAAAAATACAGAATCCCTTCCTTTATAAAGAAAATAACACCTAAAATTCAGAACATTGATCAAGCTCTTGCAAGAGCAATATATGCTTCTGGATCAGCATTGTCACTAACTGAAAATGACTTTCAATTTGTACAACTACTCTACACCAATTTTTTTTTCATTTTTTTTCTGAAAATTTCCACTTTTTCCAGAAAAAAAATGGGAAAAAATGTTTTTTTTTCTCATGGCTTCAAAATTTATGGACATTTTACCTCTCTACTCCTGACGCCTGTTTATTTAGTTTTGTTTTTGTTTTTGTTTTGTTTACTTTTCCTTCTTAAATAGCCGAATGGCAATTTTACATTATGGGACCATGCTGTAAGTGCAGAAGGAGCATATGAAGGCCTTAGTTAATAATGCCACACCTGCAAAGTTAAGCATAGCAGCCAAAGCATGTGTAAAGCCCTGTCTGGCTATATTTTTGGTATTCAGGTGGATGGCCACAGTCCAGCCACCTCTTTTTACACTCCTTCCTTTCCCAGCTACCCCTGGGCTTTCCAATTAGGTTCCCCTGTCACTTTTTCAGTCTATCGCCAGGTAAATGTAAACTGACATGAGTCTATTTACATCCGACTACTTTCAAGTGCATCCAAACGTGATGGATCGGAGGAGGCCTGATGTAAACAGACACAAGTCAATAGAGCCATCAAGGGTCTGCCAACATCCACTGTCAAAATGCTGCTGTTCTGCTACTTCCCCCTCTCTTCTAGAGACTTCTAGAAGTATAGTGGGAGGGAGAGCAGGACAGGCAGCCTGAATATTTATGGATCTCTGGCCTATCCCTGGGGAGGTCTGCCCAGAAGGTGGAGGGAGAGCCCATAAATATTCTGAGCCCTGGCAGCCAGGGTGTAGAGTTCCTGGGAGGAGGAGGCCCCTGGGGCAGAGAAAGAGACAGAGAGGAAGCTTGAGGAGCCTTTGAAGACATTGAGGTTTAGCTGGGGGCCTACCTGAGAAAGCATTGTGCAAAGCCAGAAGGGAGTTGGCGGGAGAAAGCCCAACCATTCTGGGACTGAGTGGGCAATTGAATCTGCTGTACAGAGGAGAAATGACTGTGGGGTGGTTTGTTCTCTCCAGCAAATGATGTGCAGACAGGAGCTGTGCAATACAGCCTGCATTTTTGTACTGAGCAGCCAGAAATCTAGCAATACTCAAGTGTATTTCTTCAGTTCTAGGGTATCCCATGCTCCCCATCCCTGTCCAAGTTATTGTTCCAATAAAAACCCCTAGACTGATCTTTGAGCCAAAGGAAGAATGCTGAAAATACCGTATACCTGGCTGTGTATGCTGTGACTGGGGGATATAGGCCCAAATTACCAGCGGCTCCTGCAGGGGTAGCATTAAAGATGTCACAAAAATGATATCTGTCCCATTCAGCTGGGATCCAGCAGGAGATCTGTCCATCGACCCCCTGCTTAACGGAGCAGAGCGTGCCCGTGTGAAAAGACACTGCAGAAAAGGGGTTAGGAGTTCCCATCTACAATAAAGACGCACTAAGTAGACATACACTGATGATCTATCAGCTGACTGATGATATTTGCCACGACTGAGGTTCTCTGATAATCGTGCTCCGTAATGAGCAGCGGCAATCACCCCCCCCCCCCCCCCACACACACACACAAACTGGGCACATGCTGCATTAAACATAAAAAGGACGGTGTAAATCTCTGCTGGGTTCAATAATGAAATCATTATTAGGTGATAGAACATGCATAATGATGTTGCACGTTTCGGCGTTCAGAAGTGATGACAGCCGCTACATAGAGGACGTTGTGTAGAGAGGGAGAGCTGTGTTATCTGGCCTGCCAAACACAATTATAAACAAGCAGGGAGCTGTCACAATGACGGCTCTGCTGCCATCGCCGCTCTCATCCATTCCATTAGTGCAGCGGGAAGGTGTGTGGAGGCGCAACAAAGATAAAAACGCCAAAGCCGGATAAACCAATTACTAATTTTCTATTAGATAATTGCTATTATTAGCTAGACAACTAAAGGCCATTTCTACTGTATCCCCATGAAGCAGATGTAAGCCCAAAGACTTAAATCTCATATACACTTTAACATCTTCATTGTATTTCAAGTGGTTTCCAATATTTTTACATCTTTAGCTGTTTTTAAAGTGACACCAAACAATATCCTTATTCTCCAAATATAACACATTACACATTCACTACTTAAAAGAGATGTATAGGGTTTTTTTGGATTCATATTTACCTAGGTAGATGCAGTAACGGTCCAATGCTGCATTTGTCCCCTGGCACCTTTACCCTGAGAACTGAGGGATCGAACACCGCTGATCGCTCGGTTCTCACAGCTCCCTGAGCAGAGAGCTGCAGGCTGTCAGTCAGCAGCTATCTGCTCTCCACCCCCCCCCCCCCCGTGCTCACTGGAGCGCTGGGCTGTGGTGGGGTGGGAGCGGCCGGCTCAGCCTCTTAGTGGCTCACTGAGAGGCTGAGCCGGGTGCCGGTCCAGGGATCTGGGTGGAACCCCTTAGGTTCAACAGTGAGTATTTTACTTGTTGTGGGTTTAGTAACACTTCAACGGCTCTGTAATTGGGTGATTGTCTGACCCCTTGTGACCTCCTCAGTGAGCCAACAAACCCCTCCTATTCTCCTTAACTTCTGTTTGTTTGGAACAAGCAGTGCATATTAGTTGTGGTCATGTGTGCTGCTCTATGCACACTACAAACCCCATAGTCCACTTTCCAATCTCGAGAGCGAGCAAGAGAGGGTGGCTACTTTCCTAAATACAGTGAAACCATAGAGCAGGGGTAGGCAACCTGGGGCCCTCCAGCTGTTGCAGAACTACAAGTCCCATCATGCCTCGGGAGTAATTGTAACTGCCAGCCTTGCAATGCCTCATGGGAAATGTAGTTCCCCAACAGCTGGAGGGCTACTGGTTACCTACCCCTGCCATAGAGAATGAAAGTAGCCACCCTCCAACAGGAAATCTGATAATATAAAGGTGAAGAAAAGAAATCTGGAGATTTGGAGGAGGCTGGGAACAATAGAAGGTACTTTTTGGAGTTAATACATATTTAAAGCAGAAATTCACCATAAAAGGAAAGTTCTGCTTTAACACCACCTCCTCTCTCACTTTTTTTTAGGGGGCAGCAGGTACCCAGTTTTAGCACATACCCGCTCTCACTTCCACTCCGACCTGCCTGACTTCAGCATGCACCTGTAAAACATGAACATGTGACCGCAGTGCCTTTTTTATGCATTTTTGTCATGTTTTCTATTCATTTCAATGGGGAGCTGCATTTTTGCTGCAGTTTTGAAAAGCGCACCAAAATTGCAGCAAGCAGGATTGTGAAGAGTTCCACAGGATTTAAAGAGATGCATTTTTCTTTTGCTTTTTTAAACTGAAAAACAGATCAGTGTAAAAGGGCCCTTAACCACTTCAATACTGGGCACTTAAACCCCCTTCCTTCCCGGGCCAATTTTCAGCTTTCAGCACTGTTGCAGTTTGAATGACAATTGCGCGGTCATGCGACACTGTACCCAAATTAAATTTTTATCATTTTTTTCACACAAATAGAGCTTTCTTTTGGTGGTATTTAATCACCCCTGGGTTCTTCATTTTTTGTGCTATAAATTAAAAAAAGACTGAAATTTTTCAAAAACAATGCATTTTTCTTCATTTCTGTTATAAAATTTTGCAAATAAGTAATTTCTCTTCATAAATTTTGACCAAAAATGATACTGCTACATTTCTTTGGTAAAAATAACCCAAATCGGAGTTTATTTGGTGTTGGCGGACAGACAGATGTTTTGGGGACTGTGACAGATGTTTTGTGTATGGTGACAGATGTGACGGGGACATACAGATGTTTTGTGTATGGTGACAGATGTGACGGGGACATACAGATGTTTTGGGAACTGTGACAGATGTGACGGGGAAGATGTGT
>BLSH010166049.1:544500-579658 GCA_018402905.1 Glandirana rugosa
GTTGAATCTTTTTCTAAGGACGTCACGAAAATCACGTTGAAGTCGTGTTGAACTTAACTGAAGACAATTTCTTCAGCATACGTTCACAGCCGTCACATGATCGGGAGGGCCAGTCACTGCGCCCGTATCCCGATCTCTGCTCAGCTGGATCCTGTGATCATAATGATCACAGGATCCAGCAGCAGCGCGCCGCGTGAACGCGCTGCGAGCTCCCGTTCTGCAGGACGTGTATACACGTCCTGTCAGAACGGGGAAGCTCCCACCCGGCCATATATATACAGTGGCCGGGTGGGAGGTGGTTAAATGGTTTGTAAGCCCCGGTTCACACTGATGCGACTTTGATTCCGACATCCTAGCGCGACGTCGGCACCACTTGCATACGACTTCTTTAACAGAAGTCAATTCAAGTTGTGCTGAAGTTGCACTAAAAGCACTGCAGGAATCTTTTTCTAAGTTGGAGCAACTCAAGTTGCTCCTATTAGAATGGTTCCATTGCATTTAATGGGGCGCAACCTGTCATGCGACCTGTGCTCTCAAAGTCGGAGCTCATGTCGCACCTGTGTGAATCGGGCCTAAAGAAAACAATAAAAAATATATATATATTTAAAAAACATGTTATACTTACCTTATGTTATCTTCTTGGGTCCCCCACAGGCGCTTTGAGCCCATCCTCCTTGCCGTGTGCCCCATAACAAGCTGCTATGTGCTCACTTCCAAGCCGGCTCAGCCCCGGCCCCGCTCCCGCCTAACTGGCTGTGACTGACAGCAGATGGTTCCTGCTGCTGCATCTTAGCCAATGAGAAGGGTGAGACCCAGGAAAGCCTTGGCTCTCGTGCACACCACTGAATCGAGATCGGGTGTAGGTCAGTATTAGGGGGGCTGAGGGAGGAGCCACACTCTGAAGGTTTTTTATCTTCATGCATAGAATGCAGCCTTTACAACCACTTTAACCGCCCCACACACATATACTGGGTGGCCCTTAAGCGCAAAATCACGTACCTGTATGTGATTCCGATCTTCGGCTCTGTGGTGCGCATACGCGCTGTCCGATTCCAGCTCCTGCTGTGCTTATACACATCGGGAGCTGATCGGCGGGTCCTGGGAGAGGCAGAATGGCGGTCTGCCCATGTACACAAGGCAGACCGCCGTTCTGTGAGGGAGGAAAATAGAGATCTTGTGTTTCTGCTAAGCAGAAACACAGATCTCTCTCTTCCTCCAGTCACAGCATCCCCTCCCCCCCACACAGTTAGAAAGCACTCCCTAGGAGCACACTTAGAGTGGATGTAAACCCGATTCATGAAATTTTAGCTGGGCACATATATATGCAGTGTTTTCTTATCTCTCTTCAAAGCACTAAGTCCCATGGCTTTCTCCTGCTCCATTCTTCTGTTATCAGCAAAACTTCTGACAAGTTCTCCTACACATGTGATAAAACCAGCCTGAAATTTGTGTCAGGGTGGGTGCTATAAATAGATTAGCAGAAAGCTGCTCTACTCACAGGACAGCTCTGAAAGTCTTGGCCTATGTGGAGTGGGGTATGTGCCTTTCCTCTAATCAGCCACCGCCCAGTGTAATCCAACACTATTCTATACAAGTAAAACTTATGCAGGGAGATTTGTTTAATCTCTGTGTATCATCTGAGGCTGTTAACTTCACTGGGTATATGTGAGGGTTTACATCCACTTTAACCCTTTGATCACCCCTGATGTTAACCCCTTCCCTGGCAGTGTCATTTGTACAGTGACAGTGCATTTTTTTAGCACTGATCACTGTATTGGTGTTACTGGTTCCAAAAAGTGTCACTTCGTGTCAGATTTGTCTGCCACAATGTCGCAGCCCCGCTAAAAATTGCTGATCACCACCATTAGGCCTCATACACACGGGCGTATCTTTAAAAATAAACAAATGTCGGGCCCGACGTCAAGGAAAAAAAATTGGCGTTTTTCGGCGTTATGCATCGGCGTTAGTGAGCGTAAGTGAGCGTCGGCGTCAATAGGCGTTTTTAAAAAAAAAATCATCCCTCTGCTATTTTTCAACCTAAAAACGTCGACGTCAAAAAACGCCGGAAAACGCCGGTACAATATTAGTTGGCGTTAGTTGGCGTTTTGCGGCGTCGGCGTCAAAAAATGCCAAAACGTTACAGCCTCAGAACGCGATGGCTGTGGGTTCTACTTTCAGCTCACTAACGCCGACGCCATCTACAGCTCAAAAAGGCTGATGTTTTTATGGGGCCATTGACTAACATGGAGAGCTGCAAAAAATGCCAGAAAACGCCGGCGTCAAAAAACGTCCGTGTGTATGAGGCCAAACAATTAAAGAAATGAAAAGTCTATAAATGTATGCCATAGTTTTTAGATGCTATAACTTTTGCACAAATATCCGCTTATTGGGATTTTCTTTACCAAAAACATGTAGCAGAATGCATATTTGCCTAAATTGATGAAGAAATTAGATTTTTTACATGTTTTATAGCAGAAAGTAAAAAAATATTGTTTTTTTTTCCAAAGTTGTCGGTGTATTTTTGCTTATCGCACTAAAAATAAAAACTGCAGAGGTGATCAAATACCCCCAAAAGAAAGTTCTATTTGTGGGGGAAAAGGGCATTAATTGTATTTGTGTAACACGACCGTGCAATTGTCAGTTAAAGGAACACCGTATCGCAAAAAATGGCCTGGTCAGGAAGGGGGTAAAACTTCTGGAGCTGAAGTGGTTAACTATGAATCGAACACTTCCCTATGTGTGGCATATCAGTTTCTCATAGTTATTGGGAGAGATCGGTCATAGAAGAAAGCGATCATTTTTCAAAGCATATATGGCCACTATACAAGGAAGGTGATTATTTAGAGCTGTTGAGGGTGGCAGTTAGGCTGTTGTTTTGCCCTCCATGGACAAAAACAGGTTCCCTTTAAAGTATGTCGGGTGTCTAAGCATTTTGTAGCTGATAGAAAAGGAAATGGAAAAAAAAAGCCTTCTGTCTGCAATTATTCCAGACAAGGAGGCACCAACTAGAGATGCAGAACAGGGTGACAGTTCATGTTTTCACTATTACTGCTTAACCCCTTCAAGTCAAGTATTAAATCCTTTCTGTACACATCATCTGTGAAAACTGTTCCATTATTTACTAGGCATTGTTCATATATTTATAATACTGTATAGGTATTGTAGGTTTATTTCACAAGTAATAAAATAATGGATTGATTTAGGGCCAGGTCACATTGGAACCAGGTCTGGTGCAAGGATTTTTGACACCCTAGGCGAAACCTAATGCCGCCCCTCTTGGCTCCACCCCCTTTTCCCTGCCCAGTCTGATCAGCGCCAATGAATTGCAGCCTGATCAGCGCCAATCAAATGAAGCCACACCAGCGCCCATCAAATACAGCTTCACCAGCGCCAATCAATACAGCTTCACCTGTGCCCATCAAATACAGCCTCACAGGGGGTGAGGGCGGAGGGGGGGTATTTGGCAGATCAGTCACTATTTCTATATACATTTGCAAATGGCATGTGATAATACAGTCTCATTATCTCAGTCAGACAGTGTCAGTTTTTACATGAATCAATACAGAGAAGCCAGTGACAGATCAAGAGTGGACAGGCACCCCTAGGCGGCAGTGCGCCCTAGGCGGCCGCCTACTCCGCCTAGTGGTAGAGCCAGCCCTGATTGGAACGTGGTTCCATGCTTGTTTCCTGCACAGCATTCAAAACGCGTTGTGTCAGCAGTCTGCAGCGGGTGTCAGTGTAACGTTAATGCCACCCCAAACGCAGAAAGCAAACATAATGTGGTATGGTCCGTGGTCCTGGTATGGCATTGGTAGTGCGGCTTCATACGTATTTCCAAAAGTGAGCAACAAAATCCTTCCACAAATATTTTTCCACCATGATAGTGAGAGCACAAGCGTTTTCATTAGTAGAAAACTCCAGCCAAAACTTTATTTCATCTTGGATAGAGAATTGAATAATCAAGTTTTACTGCAATAAGAACATATACAAAAAAAACCCCAATTTTTTAGTACAGCTGTGAAGGATTAGTTCTTATTGAGTACTTGCTAGGAAGATTTCCCTTGATGGCAAAGCTCTCCAACGAGGACACAGACAAATACAAAATCACATTTTTATGAGGAATCATTACTTCAGACAGTCATTTTATTGCTGCCAGTGCCTTCTACCCCATGACAAACACCTCCCCACCTCCACCCGCCATCACTTGTCAGGGTGTCACAGGCACAGGAAGTAAGAAAAAATCTCCCCAGACAGAAATCTAAATCTGACAAATGTTACCACTACCTATACTCTATCCAAAAGTAAAAGAAAACACATGGATGGCTTTATCAATATTCAGTCTATAGATAGGAATCTTCAATAACGTGGCAAAGGACAGGTAGCCGTGTTGCATAGTTGTCATATTTTTCTGCACATACAGGCTCCACCTATTTAGCAAGGTAAAGAACATACATGGCCGTGCATCTGGAATAAACTGCATAAATGGCAAAGCTTTAGCGTTCACAAATGTTATAATTATCCTCAGAGTTCAGCTATAATAACCAAACTGCCTGGGAAATTTTCAGCCACGTGACCCACAGAACGGCAACTCAACCACTGCTGTGCATAGATTACCCTCAACCCAGCTTAGCAATTACCGTGATCACTAGACAATTGTTGGTGTCATTGTCCCACAATCGTTCTCAATGGGTTGTGTATAATAGAGACAGCGAAGAGGGTTTCATAAACTAATGGCATTTTGGAAGTGACCACCTGGGACACGTACATATCTGGATATAAAAATAACCCCTTTATCCATGACACAGGTCATAATCAATAATTCGGTTTTATATAAACCGATACAAATCAAATGCACTATCCCGTTTATCTGATGCACCTGAGCTCTACAATTGCTCTGCAATCTCCCACATTGAATTGAATACTAGAAAATATAAAATTGTGGCAAGCAGTTAAAACCATATTCCACAAAAAAAACATAATAAAAGGCACCCATATTGCAAAACTAAAAAAATGTTTATTCATTTTTTGCAAAGGAGTCTGCAAAGCAAGGCATCTGTGATCAGTACACCGCGCATGCGTTGTGCAAGTTCATATAGACTGTTGCCCCAGGGCCCAGCCCCAGGTGTGTATGGAGGAACAGACCTTCAGTCATGGAGCTAGAGGAAGCAATGAATGGGCTTTGAGCGTGGTGACATCACTGCACTTGCTTTACATTGGGAACAACAATGGTGGAAGATGGGACTTTTTTCCCATTCACAAACCTTGTGAATGGATCAGTGAATGGATGACATGGCTGTGTGGAATGATTAAATATAAATAAAGTGTTGTTATATATAGACAAGTCAAAACACAAAATCAAATGCGGAAAAACAAGGCCACAAAAAAGTCCCAAAGTGATCTGTTACAAATACATCCACTTGGCAAATTAAATGGTTTGAGCCGCCTTCACCAATCTCCTTGCTCTGGCCACCACCACATAATTTTGCTTACCAGAGCCCAACACCACAAAGTACAGGAGGTCTAGTATCGCTTTAAAATGCTCTCATAAGGGTGTATGGCTCAAGATCCCTCTTGAAAGAATGGATGGTTTAAGATCCACTAAATAAGGATAGATGGATTTCACTAAACATGGCACAGCATAAGCTGATATCTGGACTCACACATAATAGGGGGGAGAAGGAATCACACACGAGGTGGTATCAAAAAGTTTTGAGACTAGTTTTATAACACGCCAACAGATGGCAGCACAAGGCCGCATGCACAGTCACACGGAGCACCGACCTTCATAAGCCAGTATGCCAAAAGACCTTATCCTGTGTACATCGGGAGCTGTGCAACTGGTGCTATTCTGACCATGTGCGTTACCACAGTTAAAAAGAAAGCAGCGCCTTCTAAGTGTAGCATTCATCAGTATTTAAAGGAAGATAGGTAAGTAATACACTCACAAAAGTGCAAACATAATGGGCATGTAGTAGTAGGAGGTGTTCATCTGCTCCATCCCGGTGGGGGAGATCCAGAGTCTGCAGGGACAGAGGTTGCTGGGTTCTCCAGCTGCACTAGTGGCGTCCATTGTTTCCGGAGTCTTGGGATTCTCTGAAGTGTGGGTGGACGTTCTAGTTCTCTAGATCAGGCATCCTCAAACTACGGCCCTCCAGCTGTTGCGGAACTACACATCCCATGAGGCATTGTAAAACCCTGACATTCATAGACATGACTAGGCATGATGGGAAATGTAGTTCCTGAACAACTTGAGGGCCATAGTTTGAGGACCCCTGCTCTAGATGGATGACTTCCGGGTACAGGTACCAAGGGAAACAGTGCTAGCTTTCAGAGCCTTCTCCCCCATCGGGATGGAGCGCCTCCTACTACATGCCCATTATGTTCGCACTTTTGTGAGTGTATTATTTACCTATCTACCATTAAATACTGATAAACGCTACACTTAGAAGGCGCTGCTTTCTGTTTGCATTCCAGAGTCCCTTCTAACTCCTACACTAGCCAGCAGCCATCTAAGTACAGCCTACCCATCAGTACATGGACTTTAGCCATAGGGCTTTTGAAAGAGCCACCTCTCTACCTATGTTGTTTGGACTCTTTAGAGACTGTCTCTATTGGTTACCGTACATATCCCAGTAGCCCTAGCTGGAGAGCGATCTGTGTACTTGTATTTTTCATGTGCGTTTCCACGCCTGCTATTTCACCATGGACAGCAAGTTAGAACAAAGAGCAAATGTGAAATTCTGCATAAAACTGGGCAAATCTGCCACAGAGGCGTTTGAGATTCGGCAAGTGTACTGTGATGCTGCAATAAGTTGTTCAAGGTGTTCTGAGTGGCACGCGTGCTTCAAGAGCGGAAGAACATCACTGGAAGACAGAGTGGATAAAAATCAATGATTATTTTTTTTTTTTAAATCAGATCTATTTTTATTTAAATCAGATTTTTTTTATTTTTATCAAATTTATTTTAATAAAATGCTTTTGGAGTAAAAATATATCTAAAGATAGTTTTCTATTTAAGATACATTAATAATTCAGTTTATTCAGCATGAAATGGAGCTTAGTTATGTAGCATGAGGCTGTATATTCTGCCATATTTACATTTTTGGTAAACTCATTCAATGAATCCAAGTTCTGCAAGCTGAGATAACATTCACTGCATTGTGCATGATGACCGTCTGAGAACAATCCACAAGTTTGCTGCCATTGTTGGTGTGTCTATGGAACAGTCCAGGCAATCGTCACGTGTGATTTAAACATGTGCCATGTTGCTGGTAAGTTTGTCCCAACACGTCAAACGACTCATTGCAACATCACCATAAATTTTCCAAATCATATCAAACGACTCTGTGGCAGATTTGTCCAGTTTCATGCAGAATTTTACATTTGCGCTTTGTTCTAACTTGCTGTCCATGATGAAATAGCAGATGAAATAGCAGACGTTGTAACGTACGTGGTCAGAATAGCACCAGTTGCACAGCTCCCGATGTACACAGGATGATGCATGCCTTCTGCTGCCATCTGTTGGCATGTTACAAGATTAGTCTCAAAACTTTTTGATACCACCTCGTATGCAGGAGAATTTAATTCTTCATTGTGTATCATCTGAGGATAGTCACTTCAGTGGTTATATGTGAGGGTTTATTATCACTTTAAGGAGCCAAGGCTTTTGTCTATGTGAGCATTGGTCAAAGTCATCTTCCTCAACAGGGATCACATGATCAAATCCTCCCTAGGCATATAGATATGCGCTTAGCACTGGAAGAAGCCTGGAACAGCATTTTCCCCAGGAAAGTATTTTAGCATTTCCATTACTCTTTGTTAATCCCTTCCAGAAAAAAATGTTAACATAGATTTAAGGAGATTTTGTCACTTTGGCCACATTCAGGCCAAAGTGACGGAGACTCTAAAGCAGGGATATGCCATTAGCGGACCTCCAGCTGTTGCAAAACTACAAGTCCCATCATGCCTCTGCCTCTGGGTGTCATGCTTGTGGCTGTCGGAGTCTTGTTATGCCTCATGGGACTTGTAGTTCTGCAACAGCTGGAGGTCCGCTAATTGCATATCCTTGCTCTAAAGCCTCGTACACACAGTTTGACGGTCGTACGACCGCTCGTTGTATGATCATCCGACCGTTAGTACGCGCTATTAGAACAGCCTACATACGACGGTCATACAACAGGAGTTGTATGAGCAAACCAGAAAACTTTGGTAGTACCAACAAGCAGTCGTACGACCGTTGTATCGTGTGTACAGAGAAGTTGGTCTAACAAGTTGTGCTGTGCAAAACACGCATGCTCCGAAGTCAAGAACGGCCGGAAGTGTCCGTTCGTTCCTAATTCACAAATGACATGCATCTGAACTTTCTCTTTATACGTTCATTACACATCACTTGGTTCGGCTTGGTCGTACGATCGTATAGTGCATGTCAGTACGCAAGTTACATGATCCAACATACGATTTGGTCTGTTCGGTCGTACGACCTTTGAACCGTGTGTACAAGGCTTTAGTTAGCATTCATCCCTTACTTAACATATATGGCACAAATCTAATACACAGAAACACTGGGTTCATCTCATATCACTACCATTAAAATGGAATGTGTAGTCGGGCCCTTATTTCCAGCAACTTTTCTAGATTATCAACCAAATTTTTAATAATGACTTTACCATTTACATATTAAAGTGATAGTAAAGGCATTTTTTTTAATCCATACAGTGCACTGTTTAGGAGATATTTATTTTAGCAGCTGTGATAATATCAACGGTGCATGCGCATGGCACTCTCAATGGATGGTGTGCCGTGATGTAATCGCGGCTCGGCCAGTCAAACGGCGGCTGCCAGCGAACCCGGAATGAAGACCAGGTCAAGATGAGAGCACTGTCATAAGTCTTTCATAATGTGCTAGTGTGCGATGCATACTAGCACATTATGACATTAAAGTGATTGTAAAGATTTGTTTATTTTTCCTACAAAAATAACAAACATGTTATATATACCTGCTCTGTTGCAGTGGATTTGCACAGAGCAGCCAGGATCCTCCTCTTCTCGGGTCCCTCTTCTGTGATCCTGTCCCCTCCCTCCAGTTGAGTGCCCCCACAGCCAGAAGCTTGCTATGGGGGCCGCCAAGCTGAGTCACAGCTCCCTGTGTCCATTCAAGCAAAGAGCCATCAACCCCCCCCCCCTCCTGATTGGCTAGCTGACTGACAGCAGCGGGAGCCAATGTCACCACTGCTGTTTATCATCCGCCAATGGCACCACTGCTGCGTATCAGCCAATCAGTCACAAGAATCTCAGATGGCTGAGACACTTGTGGACATCGCAGACAGACAGGGACCTCAGGTAAGTCTCAGGGGGGCTGCTGCACACAAAAGGCTTTTTATCTTAATGCATACAATGCATTAAGATTAAAAACCTTCTCACTTTACAATCCCTTTAATTTGCAGGGAGAAGATTTTTTTATTTTATATAGTTTTCTACCGCTTGAATACATTGATTAAAGAGGAAGTAAACCCTGATGGGTTTTACTTCCTTTTTAGTTCCCTGCAAAGTAAAAGCATAATGTGCTACTTACCTGCAGACGAAGCCTGCGCTGTCCTCGCTGGGGGCCGCATCCATGTCTGTCCCTCTTCCTTCCGGGGGCTCGGGCTCTGTGACTGGCTGTCACTTCCGCGCATGCGTGCAGGACCCACCATTCACAGCCCTCGCTAGTGAAGAAACGGTACAGAGGGCTGTTTCTTCATATCGCATACGCCGATGACATCATCGGCGCTGTACAAAGTAAATATCTCCTACATGGCGCATGTTTAGTAGATATTTACAGTACCTATAGGGTAAGCCTAATTATAGGTTTACCTATAGATACAACTGGTAAATTTAGGTATACAACCACTTGTAGAAGTATGGGAATTTTTTTTTTTTTGTTGAATCATACTTACCTAGGTGGATGTAGCATCAGTCCGACGCTGCATCTGTCACCAAGCAGCTAAAACACTGAGAACCAAGCGACCAAACACCCCTGATCGCTCGGTTCTCACAGCTCCCTGAGCAGAGAGTTGGTGACTGTCAGTAACAGCTCTCTTCACTGCCACCCCCCTGCTCACCGGGCTGTGGAGGGGCGGAAGCGGCGAGCTCAGGCTCTCAGCGGCTCGCTGAGAGTCAGATCCGGGTGTTGGCCCAGGCATGTGGGCGGATCCCGAGCGTGCTCGAGCCTAGACCACCTCTGTGACATCAGCTGACGGCGGGCTTCAAGCCCACAGTCTGCTGAAAAAAAGGGTTACAGGAGTGCAGAATGAACTGCACTCCTGTGATCCACAGAAGTACAGCCAAACAAGCTTTGGCTGTACTTCTCCTTTAAGGTAATAAGGTCATTTATATTTTCTGCAAAGTTTCTATACAAGAAGTAGAAAGTGAAATGAGCGGTTAGGAGATGAAGTTTGATGCCCAATGAAATCTCCAGTGCGGAAAGACAGAAGGAAATTGAAGCTGAAATATCTAGATAAGAAGAAGACTGCCCCGCCACAATCTAAACAGCGCTGGGGGATTAGAAGTCAAGGTAATCTCCAATAGACACACGCTGCACTCCATAATTGAAAGTCCAACACACACAGCTGTTTACCTTCCCATGCTGTCAGTGCAGCAGAGATACTTTTAGATACTTAAAGTGGTAGTAAATCCTCCTATCATTTTCAGCCAAGGAAGCTGCCATCTTGGCCTCTGTTTAATCTACAACTTCCATGATGCTGCACATGTGATCAGCTATGACACCAGCCATTGGATGGTTTGACAGTTTGGTTTAGAGCACAACCAATGGGAGTGTTACATTTCCAGCACATGCCGGAAATGTGACTGGTTGTTAACCTGTTAAATGCATGGGTTTACTACCGCTTTAAAGCTGAAGTTGATTCTGCTTATATTTCACCTTTGTTGGTCCCCGCCCTCCTCATTGACTTGCTAATAAAATGATAAAATAAAACTTTTCTTGCTGTCAATACTTTCCTTATTTTATACCCAGTAACGTCATCGCTGGGTGTCTGTGCTTCTCTATGCAATGCAGGTGGATCAAGGCTCATTGGAGGAGCCAGCAGCAGTGGCAGCCCATCCATACAGGGTGCAGGGGCGCCGCCACCATAACCCATGCTCCCGGCCCCTAATCTACATTCAGGGCGCCGGACGCATGAATTCCAATGGGTTTTTTTTTTTCTTTACAAGCCCACGATTAGAGCCTGACGCTCTAACTGGCTTCAAAAAAGGATTGGGCTAGGGGCGCAGTGAGCCCACCCAGTTGTGGGACAATAGCAAATAAATATTCACTATGGTCTTCCTGATTCTCCTCCCGGCAAATCAAGAAGCGGGTCCTGAGGCCCGTCACCTGATTGGCCGATAGGAGAAGCAATCCTGTTGGCCGCCAAGGAGGAGGAGAATGGAGACACAGCGGAAGCTGCCGAAGCAGAGGAGGAGACGCAGGGAGAAGCCACCACATGGAGGAAGCACCGCGACTTAGATGTGGTTAGTGCCAGGGATGGTGACCGACCAGTCAGGGGGCGGAGGTACCTGTGACCCAACCGACCAGCTGGAGGGGGGGGCTGTCTGTAACCTGACAGACGGAGGAGGGGGATGTGTCAGCGGGTGGATTGTTTGCCTCCCCCACCAAAAAAAAATTATACCACCTGGTACTCCTTGTAAAATTATGTGAGGAGTTATGCAAATACCAAAAGGCCTTAATTGGTGGGTGTCAATGTGAGGGTGTGGGGGTTTCTACCCAGGCTGCATTTTCATGCAAATCATCCAATGTAATGCCCACATGCAATGCTGAGCTTCCAGGATTGAAATAACTAAAATTCGATGAATGAAAGGTGTGGGCCAGTGACAGTAAGGTTGGGGAGGAAAGGGTTAGAATAAGATGATGATGGATGTCCTCCAGCCAGGAAATGGAGCTGGCTCTATATGACTTGCTGCAGCTTCTAATGCACATTGTGAGAATCTCACAGTGTGCAGTGAAATCTCAGTAAACAATTCCATTACAGGAGTGGAGCCTGGACAGCTTGGCAAGACTGAAGGGAAGGCTGGAGTTCAGGATCAAAAACTGACCTACGGGTAGCTAAACACTTGAGAAACATGTATGGGAGCTGTTTTACATGCCAAAGCATTTGTATTTCTGTTCATCCTGTCCTGAGTATTACACAGCCCTGTCAGTACAGGTAGAATAGTCACCTCACTTTTCTCTAATGCAATTAAGCAGTACAGCTTGGTCACCTCCTGACCCCCAGCCTGTGATTGGATAGTGCTGCTACTCTTGCTTCCAGTCTAAGTTCAACTGTATGATGGAGGCTGACACCAAGTCAAATGTAGGTAATTAAACTTTTTAAAAAATAAATTAATTAAACTAGTAGCAACTAAAATGTATTGATTTATTTTCTATGATATCCACAACTGCAATATTTTCTGCTTTTATTAAAGTGCTACTAAACCTAGGAGCCTGCATTCACTATATCTGGTCTCCCACAGTACACAGAACATGGAAACGCAATCATTTTAGTAAATATAAACTGCTAAATACCTTTTCTCATCAGCAGTATATAGCAGTCTTGTGACTTCTATCAGTGTCAGTTTTCATTCTCCTCTTACTGTCCTATGAGGATGCAGGACCACTGATTTTCTGTCTGGACAGTGCTGATGTAATGCACCCTCCCGAAAAAAAAACTCTCTAGCAATGCACAACAAACTGAGCATGTGCAGAGTGCAAGGGAGGCGGCGGCCCCCTCTATCACGCCACTTCCTATATGATAAATGGCTAGATTCATGCATAGCATGCATCTATCCATGGCTGCCGCGGCCACCCCCTATTCATGTGTCCGGCCCCTTTCAGGACGCCGGCCGCATGAATTACAGCGGCGGGGGTGTTTTTTTAAAGCACCTGATTAGAGGCATAGGCTCTAATAGGCTTCAAAATAGAGTGGACTCCGAGCGCAGAGCTATGCGCTTATAGCCCACTCACGTGTGTTAGAAAAGCAAATGAATATTCACTTTTCTAACACTGAATCGCCTTTCCGCCAATCAGGGAGCATGGGTTTGTTACCCGTTTCCCGATTGGCTGAATGGTCAGGTGATCCTATTGGGCGCCCTGGAGGAGGGGAATTCATGGTGCCATGATCCACACCATGGATGGAGGAGGAAAAGGAAAGCACCCACTCGCCAGACACTGCTGCCCGCCCGCTTCGTAGATGGGGTAAGTGCAGGGCTTTGATGTCCCGACTGCCCTCCTGGGGGGGGGGGGCACCACTGCCATGATCTGTAATGCTAGCTGTATACCCTATCCTGTGATGCTGACTGTATACCCTATTTGTGATGCTGGCTGTATACCCTGTTTGTGATGTTGGCTGTATACCATGATCTGTAATGCTGGCTGTATACCCTATCCTGTGATGCTAGCTGTATACCTAATCTGTAATGCTGGTTGTATACCCTATCTGTGATGCTGGCTTTATATTCTGTCCTGTAATGCTGGGCTGTATACCCTGTCCTGTGATGCTGAGCTGTATACTCCTGACACTATGGGTGGAATACAGGGGACAAACCGGGTGGGTTCTATACTGGGTGGGGCTTATGAGAAGTGGGATGGGTCAAAAAGGAAGGGCGGGGTCTGGGCCCCCCATCCTAAAACTTCACCAGCCGCCACTGGCAGAGTGCCTCCTAAGGCTCTATTCTATCAGGAGTTGGATTGGGGACAGTAAAAGCAGGAGAGGATCAGAGAAGACAGGATCAAACAGCCTTTTTACATAATACAGAGGATTAACCCCTTAGGTTCCACAGTGAGTATAACAAGCATATTTTGCTGCATATACAGACTGATTTTACAGCCAGTGTGAAGAGTAGTGCTCCATCACAGCTGTCAATGGGAGGAATAGTGCCCCATCATTGTTGTCAGTGGGAGGAATAGTGCCCCATCATTGTTGTCAGTGGGAGGAATAGTGCCCCATCATTGGTGTCAGTGGGAGGAATAGTGCCCCATCATTGGTGTCAATGGGAGGAATAGTGCCCCATCATTGTTGTCAGTGGAAGGAATAGTCGCCCATCATTGCTGTCAGTGGGAGGAATTGTTCCCCATCATTGGTGTCAATGGGAGGAATAGTGCCCCATCATTGGTCTCAGTGGGAGGAATAGTGCCCTATCATTGGTCTCAGTGGGAGGAATAGTGCCCCATAATTGGTGTCAGTGGGAGGAATAGTGCCCCATCATTGGTGTCAGTGGGAGGAATAGTGCCCCATCATTGGTGTCAGTGGGAGGAATAGTGTCTCATTGTTGTGCCAAAGAGAGGAATTATGCCCCATCATTGGTGTCAGTTTAAGGAATGGTCCTTCATCACTGGTGTGGGAAGAATAGCTCCTCGTATCAGAGGGAGGATTAATGCCCTAAAGGCCAGACAAAGGCAAACAACAAGCTGCAGTTTGGAGACCACCAGTATAAGCTATGAGGTTGTGAATATTTTCCTTCCTTAATTTTTTTTAGGCCTCTTTTACACGGGCAACTGGAGTCCGCAAAAACAGGCGGCTGAGCCATGGTTTTACTGCCCCCTGGCCATCCACCTAAAAGCTAGACAACAGCCGAAGAAGACTGTTCACATGCAGCAGCTGGTGCAAATTTAACATCACAGTGTGACTTTCATGCGACTTTAGCAAAATCATAGCAATACAGAGTGTGACACATATTATTGATGCTGTGACATGAATAGCGGCAATTGAGACGAAACCCATTAAAATAAATGTGTTTTGTCTTGTCATATGACTTTCTATGTCGCAGAAAGCCGCAGGAGAAGTTGCAGCAGTGTGAACCAGGGCTTAATGAGTTAGTGACCTGGAACAAGCCAGTGAAGTGTTGGCACACCTGATCTACACATTTTGAGCCAGTAAACTGGGGCTGTTGTTTTAATTTGCTTCACAGCTTGTTACAGATTTATCAGCTGTCCTGACTGGTTGCATGCTTGTTACAGAACCCTAAGTAGAGAAGAAAGGATAAGTTAATGGTTGTGGAGTTTTCAATATTACAGGAAAGCCAGCTAGCATATTTGAAAAAAGGGGCCGCACTCCACAGAAATCCCACTGGTAAGTTTATTGTGTATAACTGGTTGTTGACACGGTCCCCGCCCTTAGGCCACACCCCTCTGACATGTTTCACACCTCCTAGGGCTTAATCATTTACCTCTATAATGAAGCCCTTGGGGTGGGCGAAACATGTTAGTAGGGTGTGGCCTAGGGACAGTGACTGTGTCAACAGCCAGCTACATACAATTGACTTACCAGTGGGATTTCTGTAGAGTGTGTTCTCATTTTAGAGATCCCCATGACTAAGCTCCGGGGGTGGAGTGAAACGCATTGGAAGTCCAGGCTGGGGTTGCCACTCCATTCACTGCAGTAGGATGCCATGGAAGTGCAAATTTTAGGGGCTACCCTTCCTTTCTTGAACCTTTTCAGGAGCCAGGATGGGCTCAATCCCCTGTCAGCACTCCAGCAGCAGTTGTGGATGCACTGTTCACATACCTCCTCCCTATCGAGCCTGAGCGGCACACAGTCCCCGCACTTAGGCCACACCTCTCTGACATGTTTCACACCTCCTAGGGCTTAATCATTTACCTCTTTAATGAAGCCCTGGGGGGTGGGTGAAACATTTTAGAAGGATGTGGCCTAGGGACAGGGACTGTGTCAACAGCCAGCTACATACAATTAACTTACCAGTGGGAGTTCTGTGGAGTGTGTTCTCGTTTTAGAACTTCCTGAGAGGTTGTTTTAGGAGCTTGGAGCGGTGCAAACTTTCTTGTGAAACGTTTTAGATTGTCACAGTTGTGCAAGAAAAATACATTTTGGCTAGAGTGACTCTTTATAAAAAAAAAGAGAGAGGGATAGAAAAAAGAGAAATAATAAAATAGAGTGGAAGAGAGGTAATAAGAGACAAAGCGAGGGAATTAGAGGGAGAGAGCTAAAGAGAGAAATAAAATAAAAGTGGGAGGTAGAATAAGAAAGGGAGAATAAAAGAGGGGGAGAGAGAGATGATAAAAGAGACAGAGGTAGTGCCAGTTCACACCACATGTAGTCCAGTGCATTTTTTTCTGCATGAACAACACATGGAAAGTAGGTTATATGGTTTCCAATGGCATAGTTGGCATGTGGTCAGTTCCAGAAAAAAAAGTAGAACATGCTGCATTTTCCTGCACTGCACAGCGGTAAAACACATAAAAAACGGACCGGAATGCACTGGAACTTATCAAAAACGCACCAGACCCCAGTACAGTGAAAAAAAAAAACAGGAAAAAAAGAAAAAAGCATCTGGAATGCATCCAGAAATGCATCGAAAATACACTGGAACGTGTCAAAAACATGTTAAAAATGCACATGCCGAAACACATCGGGAACGGATTTGGAGTGCGTTTTTGTGTTGTGAACCAACCCTAATAGAGAAAGAGGGAGAATAAGAGAGAAAGAATAAAAGAGATTGAAAGAGGGAGAATAAGAAAGAGGGAGAGAGAAAGCGAGAATAAGAGAGAAAGAATAAAAGAGATTGAAAGAGGGAGAATAAGAAAGAGGGAAAGAGAAAGCGAGAATAAGAGACAATGAAAGAGAATTAGAGGAAGAGAGAGAAAATAAAAGAGAAAGAATAAGAGAGAGGGAGAGAGAGAGTCTGGTGACACATGTAACTCAGCTTTCAGCTGGACTTTGAACCTCTCAGGCTGTGTGCTGGAGGGCATAGGTTTCCTACAGAACATCTCCGGCCACAGTGCAATACTCCAACTTTTTCCACCCAAAACAGAAAACTGTTTCAAGTTACGCATTTGAATAATCAGCTGATAAAGACCGGAGTATCCACCATAAGACAGGACATTTAGCCTGGATTCACACCATAGCGGTGCAAGTTCCAGCCTGTTTCCCTGTGAGAAGGACCGGAACCGCCAAACCGCTCCTGTCAATTCTCACAGCGCAGCAGCTGTCTGGGGAGGGAGGGGGAGGTGCCGCAAGCAGGGTAAAGTTCCCTGTTCAATGCGGAACACATCTCCATGTCAGATACGTTCCCATTGAACATAATGGGCTGGGAATTCGCACCACATTGCACAGAAAACCCATACATTTTCTGTGCAATGCGGAGTGCGAATGCACCACACCTATGTGAACCGACACATTGAAAACAACTTGTTTTCAAGTGTCCTGCGAATTGGATGCAGTGTTAGCCGCATCCAATTCACATAGGTGTGGACCCAGCCTAAAAGCCAAACTCTGGCCTTACCTTGCACAGTGGTGCAAGCTTCTCCCCTGTACTGAAATTGCTTACTCTGATTTTACTGCACACTGTGAGCTTATCGCACTGTGCATTAGAAGCTGCAGCAATTTTGATACAGTTTGCCTCATTTGCTAGCTGGAGGATATCCGGCATCATCTGGCTCTTTCCTTTCAAGCCTGACTGCCACTGGACCGCCCCTTTCATTCATTGGATGTTACATAGGGTGGCCTGTATGCAAATACAGTTTGCCCGTGGAATGCCCACTCCTCCAGACTAATATCCACCTATCAAGGCATTCTGAAATTTGCAACTCCTCCCAAGAGCCAGCTCACTGCTTGCATCAGGGCTCAGGGCTGAGGTTTTTGAAGAGTACTGAGGCAGGGGACTTTAACGTTTTCAGGAAGCTATGTATAGCACCCTGGCACCCCTCCCACCAGCCATGACCTGCCCGCATTGCATAGAATAGCACAGAGACCCCAGGATGACATCAGTGGGTATAAAATAAGGTATTTAATGAAAATATGGCACGTGTAATGAAAACAATTATGTATTATATTATGTATTAATAATTCCATTAGCATCTGGATGGTGAAGAAGAGACAACAGAAGACAAAATATAAGCAGATTAAAATTACATTTATAAACATGGTGAGAAAAACAGAAACATGCTGATAGAGAACTGCAACAAACAGAACAATCAGATTCCTGTATCTATTAAACCTGCTGTTGGCTCCGTTTATACTGTACTTACTGGTCAATTTGAGGCTGCCCGTTCTCTGAAGCCCAGGAGACACATTGAAGAACTGGACTCTGTGTGTAGCCATCCCAGGGGCCAATCCCTACCGAAGGTGCTTGCCAAGTAAAGCTCTCTTACCAACCCACAATATGTATATCTGTAGTGTACCAAGATCCGTACCACTTGCAGGATATTCCCCTTGCTGATTACAAGTAAATTCTGATTGTAATTGAGTCTTTTGCTGCTGAGGTCACTTCTGTTGGTTGCCCAGGTTTTGCTTTTGCAGCTTTTGTTCAGTTCTAGTAGTGTGAGCAAATTTTGAGAAGTTTTTGGCGGTGGTTGTTCCTCTTACAGGCTGAACTTGGCTCTGGCAGTACCTGCTGTGCAGGTACTGTGTTTACCCCCAGTACAGTAAGGTCAGTCCTGGGTGCAAGTATACTTCTCACAAAGGAAAGTCAGTTTGGGAGGTAAGGATGTCTCCTGTAGAGAAAGGTCAGTTCTGAGGGTGCATATGCCTCCTATAAAGGAAGGTCAGCTCTGGTGGTAAGTTTACCTCCTGTAGAGGAAGGTCAGCTCTGGTGGTAAGTATACCTCCTGTAGAGGAGTGTCAGCTTTGCTGGTAAGTTTACTTTTTGTAAAGGAAGGTCAGAAACTCAGCACTGGTGATAAGTATATCTCCTGTATTGGAAAGTCAGTTCTGGTGGTAAGTACACCTCCTATATAGAAAAGTCAGTTCTGGTGGTAAGTACACCTCCTTTATAGAAAAGTCAGCTCTGGTGGTAAGTATACATCTTGTAGAGGAAGGTCAGCTTTGGTGGTAAGTTTTCCTCCTGTAGAGCAAGGTCAGCTCCGGTGGTAGATACAGCTCCTTCAGAGGAAAGTCAGTTCTGGGGGTAGGTATACATCTTGTACAGGAAGGTCAGCTCTGGTGATAGGTAGACCCCCTACAGCTCCTATACCTTTTGTAGAGAAAGGACAGTTCTGGGGGTAAAAAGTTTTCTTGCAGACAGAGGTCAAATCCTCCTTGGTGATCTGCTTTTCTGAGGTCAGTCACTGCTTGCTGAGATGCTTATAGAATGAGATTAGTGCCTGATAGAAGAGAGCTCTCTGTGAGCTGAGATTGGTCCTTGGTTGGAGGACAGCCATTAGGCTGACATGGTTTTTGGACGGGATGTGAGCTAGTTGAGGTCAAGCATCAGAAGTGTAAAGATGGCCCTTACTTTGCAACTACTTTACTGTAACTAGTCAATACACTTTGTACAGGCGAAACTTAGCCCAACTGTGAGCATCACCTGAGTCCTTGTTGGTCCACTTCTGGTGAAAGTTCCATAGGCTGTGGACAGTCTTTGCTAACAAGGCTCCAGACCCAAACTGAATTTAGTCCTTGCTGAACAGACTTTTGAGTCCTGCTGAGACAGAGCTCAGTCTTTGCTGATTCGATCCCTAGGTCCTGGTGAGTAACCTTCAAGGAACCTGAGATCAGCCCTTTAAAACTGAGTTAAGGCCTTGCTGATAAATCCCTTTGATTCTGCCAGGTGATCTTCTTTTAAGCTTGAGCTAGTCCCTGTCCAGCAGCCTCCAGTCCCTGCTGTATGACATCCTTGCACATTGAATTTAGTCCTTACTGATCAGACGTTTAAGTTCCCGGGTGATTATGTTCCTACAGACTCAGTTCAGTCTTTATTGATCAGATCCCTAGGTCTAGTTATCCTTTATGCTGAGGTCAGTCCTTGCTGTATGAACCCCTTACAGCCTTGTCACTTCAAAACAGTGCTAGCTTCAAGGTCCTGATAAGTGATCTCTGCTGGAAAAAAAAAACTCCCTGTCTCCTAGTGGGTGATCTTCCTACAAACTAAGGTCAGTCCATGTCCAACAGCCCCACTGCTCTATGAAATCCCTCCAGACTGTGTTAGTCCTTGCTGCTACAGTTAGGTCCTGATATGTGATCTCCAGTCTTCCTATAGACTGAGGACAGTCCTGGCGCTGCAGCCTCTAGTCCATTCTGTGGTCCCTGTGCTTGCAAAGCACTCTAAAGCCTTGCTGTAAACTCAGGTCAGTCCTGGCCCTTACAGTACTTGTCAGGTGAGGTCCTGATAGGTGATCCCTGTGCTGGCAAAGCACTCTCTAGTCTTCCTATAAACTCAGGTCAGTCCTGGCCCTTACAGGACTAGTCAGGTGAGGTCCTGATAGGTGATCCCTGTGCTGGCAAAGCACTCTCTAGTCTTCCTATAAACTCAGGTCAGTCCTGGCTCCTACAAGACTAGTCAGGTGAGGTCCTGATAGGTGATCCCTGTGCTGGCAAAGCACTCTACAGCCTTGCTGTAAATTCAGGTCAGTCCTGGCTCCTACAAGACTAGTCAGGTGAGGTCCTGATAGGGATCCCCTTGTTGGCAGATGACTCTCCTGTATTCCTAAATACTCAGGTCGGTCACAGTACTTACAGGATTAGTCAGGTGAGGTCCTTATAGGTGATCTCCTTGCTGGTGGAGCACTCTGGTCCCAGGTGGATGATCCTGGTGAATGGTGCCAGACCCTGGGCAGCAGCTTCCAGTCCTTGCAGGTAGAGTCAGTCCTTGCAGGTAGAGTCAGTCCTTGCAGGTAGAGTCAGTCCTTGCTGATCACATCTAGGTCCTTATAGGTGATCCTCTACAGGCAAAGCATCCTCCGATCTCCCTATAGATTGAGCTCGGTCCTGGCTGATCCCTGTGGTCCTACATAGAACAGTTAGGTCCTGCTAGGTGATCCCTGTGCTGGCAGAGCACTCTCTCTCTAATGATCCCTGATGGATAATCCTGGTGGCCCGTGGGTCAGCCCTTGCAGGGTGAGTTGGTCCTCCCCGGTCACATCCAGGTCCCCCTAGCCGATCCTCCGCCGGTCGGTAAACACGGAGCTCAGTCCCGGGCGATGCATGCTTACAAGTTGGTGGGCGCTGATCGCTGTGACCCCGGTGGGTGATCTCCCTCCAGTCTCCGGTAGGCGATCAGCCAGCTCGGTGCCTTTGTCTGCCCGCAGGGATGCTCGGCTCTCCGGTGCTGGGCTCCGTGTGTCGGAGTTGCTGAGATGCCAGGACTGCAGCACGGACGGCGGACTCTCCTCCTCCTCTCTACGACTTTCAATTCACCTGGATGGACGGAGAACGGGGAAGCGGACCTGTTCTATGGTGAGCAGAGGGGGGCGTGCTGGGCACCCACCGACCGGTGATCTACCGACACCCCCTCCCCCGGGCACGGAACACCGAGCAACCCTCTGCTCACCAGGACTGCGGGCATTACGTCATCCTCTTCACCCACCGACTACCAGGGGGATGGCAGAGTATGGGGCAAGTGCACTGGATGAAGGGTCCCTATTATTTTGGGAAGGTTGCCTATTATTGGGAGAAGGACCCATATCACTGTGGGGGGTGGGGGGGGGGGGGAGCTACCTTTAGAAGAAGGACCCCTATTACTAGAAGAGGGGCCCCAAGTGCTTAGGGAATGGCAGTTATCACTGGGATAAGTGCACTTAGAGAAGGGCCCCCATTGCTTAGAGAGGGGCACCTATCACTGGGGTGAGTGCACTGGGAGAAGGGTCCCTATCATAGGCAGAAGGTTGCCTATTATTGGGAGAAGGGCCCTTATCACTGGCAGAAGGGCCCCTATTGCTTAGCGAGGGGCACCTATCACTGGGGTAAGTGCACTGGGAGAAGGGTCCCTATCATTGGTGGAAGGTTGTCAATTATTGTTAGAAGGGCTCTTGTCACTGGGAGAAGGGCCCTTATTGCTTAGAGAAGGGCCCCTATCACTTGGGGAAGGTTGCTTACTACTGGGAGAGGGGATCATATCACTGGGAGAAGGGCCCCTATTGCTTAGAGAAGGGCATCTATCACTGGGGGAAGGTAGCTTATTACTGGGAGAGGGGCCCCTATTGCTTAGCGAGGGGCACCTATCACTGGGATAAGTGCACTGGGAGAAGGGTCCCTATCATTGGCGTAGGGTTGCCTATTATTGGGAGAAGGGCCCCTATTGCTTAGAGAGGGGCACTTATCACTGGGGTAAGTGCACTGGGAGAAGGGTCCCTATCATTGGCGGAAGGTTGCCTATTATTGGGAGAAGGGCCCTTATCACTGGGAGAAGGGCCCCATTGCTTAGAGAGGGGCATCTATCACTGGGGTAAGTGCAATGGGAGAAGGGTCCCTATCATTGGTGGAAGGTTGTCAATTATTGGGAGAAGGGCTCTTGTCACTGGGAGAAGGGCCCTTATAGCTTAGAGAACGGACCCTATCTCTTGGGGGAAGGTTGCTTACTACTGGAAGAGGGGATCATATCACTGGCAGAAGGGCCCCTATTGCTCAGAGAAGGGCATCTATCACTGGGGGAAGGTAGCTTAATACTGGGAGAGGGGCCCCTATTGCTTAGCGAGGGGCATCTATCACTGGGATAAGTGCACTGGGAGAAGGGTCCCTATCATTTGTGTAGGGTTGCTTATTATTGGGAGAAGGGCCCCTATTGCTTAGAGAGGGGCACCTATCACTGGGGTAAGTGCACTGGGAGAAGGGTGCCTATCATTGGCAGAAGGTTGCCCATTATTGGGAGAAGGGCCCATATCACTGGGAGAAGGGCCCATATCACTGAGATAAGAGCCCCTATTGCTTAGAGAAGGGCCCCTTTCACTGGGGTAAAGTTGCCTATTACTGGGAGAGGGGCCCCTATTGCTTAGAGGAGGGCCCCTATCACTAGAGTAAGTGCATTGTGATAAGGGTCCCTATTATTGGGGGAAGGTTGCCTATTTTTGGAAGAAGGGCCCATATCACTGTCAGGGGGACCCTATTACTAGAAGAAGGGTCCCTGTTATTGGAAGAAGGGCTCCTATTGCAGGGAGAAGGGCCCCTATTGCTGGGAGCAGAGCATGTATTGCTTGGAGGAGGGAACCTATACCTGAGAGAAGTGCCTCTATCACTGGGTGAAGGGCCCCTATCACTGGGGGAAGAGCACTTATCACTTGGAAAAGGGTCCCTGTTGCCTCAAGAAGGGCACCTATCCCTATGAGAAATGCATTGGGAGAAGGGCATCTATTGCTGGGAGGAAGGCCCCTATAACTGGGAGAGGGACACACCTATCACTGGGAGAAATGCATTGAGAGAGGGGCATCTATAATGGGAGTGGGGCGCCTATAACTGGGAGAAGAACACCTATCACTGAGGTAACAATCTCTATCGCTGGGAGAAGGGCCCCTGTTGCTGGGAGAAGGGAACCTATAACCGAGAGAATCACCTCTATCACTGGGGGAAGAGCACTTATCACTTGGAGAAGGACCCCTATTCCCTAGAGAAGGGCACCTATTACTGTGAGAAATGCACTGGGAGAATGGCATCTATTGCTGGGAGGAGGGAACCTATAACTGGAAGAAGGACACACATTTCACCGGGGAAAGGGTACTCCAAGAAGGATCTCTATCACTGGGAGAAGATCTTCTATTGCTGGGATCAGAGCACCTATTGCTAGGAGAAGAAACCCTATAACGGAGAGAAGGGGCCCCTATCACTGGGAGAAAGGTCCCCATCACTGGGAGAAGGTCCCCCATCACTTGGAGAAGGGCCCCTATTGGCTAGAGGAGGGCACCTATAACTATGAGAAATGCACTGGGAGAATGGCATCTATTGCTGGGAGGAGGGCCCATATAACTGGGAGAAGAACACACTTTTCACTGGGGAAAGGGCACTCCGAGAAGGTTCTCTATCACTGGGAGAAGAGCTTCTATTGCTGGGATCAGAGCACCTATTGCTGGGAGAAGAAACCCTTTAACAGAGAGATGGGGCCCCTATCACTGGGAGAAGGGTTCCCATCACTGGCAGAAGGTCCCCCATCACTGGGAGAAGGCCCCCCTTCACTAGGAGAAGGGTTCCCATCACTGGGAGAAGGGCCCCTATTGCCTAGAATAGGGCACCTATTACTGTGAGAAATGCACTGGGAGAATGGCATCTATTGCTGGGAGGAGGGCCCCTATAACTGGGAGAAGGACACACATTTCACTGGGGAAAGGGCACTCCGAGAAGGATCTCTATCACTGGGAGAAGAGCTTCTATTGCTGGGATCAGAGCACCTATTGCTGGGAGAAGAAACCCTATAATGGAGATAATGGGCACCTATCACTGGGAGAAGGGTCCCCATCACTGGGAGAAGGTCCCCCATCACTGGGAGAAGGGTTCCCATCACTGGAAGAAGGGTCCCTATCACTGGGAGAAAGGTCCCTATCACTGGGAGAAAGGCAACTCTCAGTGGGAGAAGGGCCCCTTTTCCTTAGAGAAGGGCAGCTAGGAGAAGTGCACTGAGAAAAAGGTCCCTATCGTTGGGAGAATGGCATTTATCAGTGGGGTAGGAGCACCTATCACTGTGAGAAGAGAGCCCATCACTGTGAGAAGAGAGGCCATCACTGGGAGAAGTGACCCAATTGTTTGGAGAAGGGCACACAACACTGGGAAAAATCCACCGAGAGATGGGCCCCTCTGGCTGGGAGAAGGGCATTTATTGCTGTGAGATAGGCACCTAGCACTGGGAGTAGGGCCCCTATTTCTTAGAGAAGGACATCTTTTACTGGGGAAGGACACTTATCACTGGGAGAAAGACAGTGAAAGAAGGACCCATATCACTAGAGTCATGTACCTGGTAGAGTGGGCTCTCCCTTACACCTCCCGTCCTGCCTTCCCCCTGAGATTGATGACAGGGTAGGACAGGGCACAAGGTGGTGTGGCCATCTATAGTAAGTCTTGGCCAGCAGAAGAACCAGATTTTGCAATGAAGTAGAAACTGGAGAACAGGAACTCGTTTCGGATGTTGTCACGCTGTTTGCAGAAGCCAGAGGCAGGAACATGGCCAGATAGGCAGAAGTTGGTAGCTGAGGTGAGTAGCTGAGGAACAGATTTGGAAGACAGGAGTGTAACCAGGAGCCAGGCTGAGGTCAGTATCACACAAGCAGAAGATGAGCTGAAAGGATAAGCAAGATGCAGAGTTGGGAAGCACCCCAGAGGTCAGGTACCGGAGGAATCAAGATCAGGCCTAGTCAATAGGCAAACCAGGTAAATCAGAGAAATAAGCAGGGTCTGGTCACTGATGTTTCCATGAAGCGGTGTACTTGGTCAGGTGACAGGAACAATGTTTAGTATGTGTCAAAGTAACACTCACATGAACATAGCTCACAACTTTTTGAGATGGGAACGAGGGACACCTATTAGCACAAGTATGCATGCAAGGACACACCCCTGCCACGCCCCCTTAAAGAAAATTATACAAAAAAAATGATTAGTTAAACCCTCAAGTGTTTTTTTACCACTACTATTCCTTTATATTGGCTTTTGACATTTACAAATGCAGACATTTAGAAATTGGATGAAAGGTTTAGCACTGGAAAAAACTTTTTGAAAGATAAATAGTGCATTTTATATACAACTATATAGATCAAACAAAATTAGGGACAAATGAGGAGAGGGACAGAGAGACATTATTATTCCAAATCAGGCACAGTCCCTCAAAATCAGGGACAGTTGGGAGCTATGACATGAATGTCAGGACTAAAGTTTCCTTGCAGAACATTGCCCAAAGCATCAAGCTGCCTCTGCCAGCTTGCCTTCTTCCCATACTGCATCCTGGTGCCATCTCTTCCCCAGGTAATCAATGCACACACACCCAGCCATCCACATGACTTAAAAGGGAAATGTGAATTATCAGATCAGGCCACCTTCTTCCATTGCTCCATGGTCCAGTTCTGATTCTCATGTGCCCATTGTAGGCACATTTGGCTGTGGTTACAGATCGGCATGGGCACCCTGAGCAGTCTATGGCTACGCAGCGCCATACACAACAAACTGCAATGAGCATTTTTTCTGCTTTCAACACATCAAGTTCAGGGGCAACATGTTTATTCGCTGTCTAATATATCCTACTGATTTTAAGTTCCTATTGCAACAAGATAATCAATGCTATTCACTTAACCTGTCAGTGGTCATAAAGTTATGGCTGATTGGTGTATATGTTGCGGTCCGTTAGCAGCATTAACACAGCCGCTTTTGTTTTCAAAATCCCCTTTAACATCATTTTAATACCAACTGATCCTGCTAGTAGGTAGTTTGATTTTCAGATTTGTGTACAAAACGCAACAACACTGTTTAGTCTGCAGTGAAATGACTGCAGTGTTGTCAGCCTTTGGAAAAGTAGATGCACCTGAATGTGGTTGTAAACCCTCCCATATACCCAGTGAAGTGACTGGCCTCAGGTGGTACACAGAGATGAAACAAATCCTCTTACATAAGTTGTACATGTTTATCTGTAGTCTTCTCTTCTCCACATCCGTTTAAAGTCCAGAAGTTCTAAAGTCTAAAGAGTTGTCAAAAGAAGGGGCAGAGAGCTGAAATCACACTACAGAGCTCAATGGGGAGAGGTCTAAGAGCTGATTGGAGGGCAGGGACACACCCCTTCACACAGGAACAGAGCTGAGGCTGTCAATCAGCTGGAGATCCCTCCCCTGTCACCATTTTTCTCTTGGTTTCAGGAAAACTTGTCAGAAGTGATTCATGCTGATGCTGAAACAGCAGATGGAAATGACACTTAGTGCTCTTACTTGAGATAAGTACACACTATAGAGGAATATGCTTTGTTCATATTTCACGTCATCACAGGTGGGTCGCTAAAGAACACCGCTGGATCACCAGGTGTCGGAGCACAAAATAATCTTGGTTATGGGAAATTTAAGAGATAAGGAATAAGATGATATACTTGCCTTATTCCTCGCTCCCCAAGCTTCCAACTCTTCAATCTCCTGCAGCCTCCAACCTTCACTGCCAGAGCAGCCACAGCTCTTTGACATCATCTTGTACAATGCACAACCAGTGGTCCTGCATTTTACAGGAGGACGCCCAGGGCCTGCCCACATTCCACATCATCGGAGAGCGGGAGAGAACATTGGCTGCCAGGAAAGAGGAATAAGGAAGTTATTTCACCTTATTTATCATCCTTTAAGTAAAACAAGCTGTTAACCCTTGCATTTGGAAGGCAGATGACTTCAAAGGAAAACATTTTGTCGTGCTCGGAGTTCAGCTTTAACCACCTCAGCCCCAGAAGGATTTCCCACTTTTGGACCAGAGCACTTTTTGCGATTCGGCACTGCGTCGCTTTAACTGACAATTGCACGGTCGTGCAACGTTGTACCCAAACAAAATTTGCGTCCTTTTTCCCCCACAAATAGAGCTTTCTTTTGGTGGTATTTGATCACCTCTGCGTCATTTCTGATCGCCGCTATAAACAAAAGAAGAGCGACAATTTTGCAAAAAAAACTAATTTCTTACTTTTTGCTAAAACACAAATCCAAAAAAAAAAAAAAATATAAAAAAACATTTTTTGCCATCGGTTTTGGCCGATTTATATTCTTCCTCATATTTTTGGTAAAAAACAATTGGTTTGCACAAAAGTTGCCACGTTTGCGGATGATGAGAATTAATTTCTGGGGTTTTGATTTATTTTTTTATTTCTTACTAGTAATGGCGGCGATCTGCGATTTTTAGCGGCACTGCGATATTGCGGCGGACATGTTGGACCATATTGACACTTTTTTGGGACCAATGACATTTATACAGCGATCAGTGCTATAAAAATGCACTGATTACTATGTAAATGCCGTTGGCAGTGAAGGGGTTAACCTGGAGGGGGCGCTCTAAGGGTTAACTGTGTTCCCTGGGTGTGTTCTAACTGTGTGTGGGCTGGCCTAGCTGGGGGAAGGGAGTGATCACGGCTTCCATATACAGGAAACCTGTGATCACAGCCCTTCCCTCCCCCTCTAACAGAACGGAGATCCGTGTTTACTTACACAGACCTCCGTTCTTTCACTGCGGGGGGGGGGGGGGCATCGCGGGTAGCCGGCGTTGATCGAGTCCGTCTACCTGCTCCCTGGCCCCCCCCGAACACAGTGAGCACGCGAGCGCGCCTCAGGTGGTGCGCGCACGCTCACAGTGAGTTATATCGCAACCGCCGTTGTTTGCGATATCGAGCCACTTTGTCGCCGTCAGACTGCGGTCGGCAAGTGGTTAATGTGATCGGAAAGGCTTGTTTTGTTTTATTTTAAATAACAAACAACAAACATGTCATACTTAGCTGTTCTGTGCAAGGGTTTTGCACAGAGTGGCCCCGATCCTCCTTTTCTGGGGTCCCCCTGGCGGCGCACCTGGCTCCTCGTCTTCGGCGAGTACCCCCACGGAAAGCCGCTTTCCATGGGGGCACCCATATGGGCGTGCTCCCGAGTCCTGCTGCTGCGTCCATTGACATAGGCAGCAGAACCCTGCCCCGCCCCTGGCTCCCGTATCGCTGGATTTGATTGACAACAGTGAGAGCCAATGACTCCTGCTGCTATCAGTCTATCCAATGAAGACGCAAGACAGCGGCTGGAGTTGCTGGGCTCGTCCTCAATGCTGGAACGATCGGGTTCAGGTAAGTATTAGTGGGCTCTGGGGGCAGCTGCAGTACAGAAGATTTTTCACCTTAACCACTTGCCGACCAGCCTCCGTACTTTTATTGTGGCAGGTTGGCTCTCCTACGCGATCCGACATACCTGTAAGTCAGTCTGTGTATGTGAGAGTCCGGCGGCTATAGAGGCTATAGCCGCCGGCCACCTGCGATCATTGTGTACAGAGGCAGAACAGGGATCTGCCTATGTAAATAAGTAATCGGGAACAGTGATCTTTGTCATGTCGCTGCCAGCCCATCTCCCCTACAGTTAGAACACACCCAGGGAACACACTTAACCCCTTGATCGCCGCCTAGAGTTAACCCCTTCCCCACCGGTGTCATATATACATTGATCAGTGCATTTTTACAGCACCGATCAACGTAATAATGTCACTGGTCCCCAAAAAGTATAATTTGGGGTCAGATTTGTCCGCCGCAATGTCGCAGTCCTGCTAAAAATCACAGATCGCCGTCATTACCAGTAAAAGAAAAATAAATAAATAAAAGTCCATAAATCTATCCCGTAGTTTGTAGACACGATAACTTTTGCTCAAACCAATCAATATACGCTTATTGAAATTTTTTTTACCAAAAATATGTAGAATATATATTGGCCTAAATTGGTGAATACATTTGTTTTTTACCTTTTTTTTTTTTTTGGATATGTACTATAGCAAAAAGTGAAAAAATATTATTATTTTTTTTCCAAAATTGTTGCTCTTTTTTTGTTTATAGTGCAAAAAATAAAAACCCGCAGAGGTGATCAAATACCACCAAAAGAAAGCTCTATTTGTAGGAAAAAAGGACATCAATTTTGTTGGGATACAACATTGCACGACCGTGCAATTGTCAGTTAAATTGACGCAGTGCCATATCGCAAAAAATGGCCTGGTCATGAAGGGAGTAAATCCTTCCGGTCCTTAAGTGGTTAATGCATACAATACATTAAGGTGAAAAACATTGAGGGTTTACAACTCCTTAAAGCCAAATGTATTTAACCCCTATCAGTGAAACAGTTTGTCAACACTCATTTTTTTCAATAAAGAAAAAAAATAAAGACTTGTACAGCAGGAAAAATAATTTATATAGTAAACACAATCTTTACAGGTATTAAAGTAAAACTAAAGGCAAGCCTTTTTTTTTTTTAGATTTGGATAGAGTGGAGAAGGATTAGAACACTGTCAGTTTTTATTGCTGTCTGTGGCCCCATTAGGAAGATTCGCTTTGTCTAATTGTCCTGTTTACCTTTATCACTGAGAGTGGAAATGAATGAAAATCACAAATTTTGGGTTGTCACCAAAACAGGAATAGAGGGGAAATCTTTCAATGGGGACACTATATTTGGTGACAACCAGGGATTCCCTCACTTTGGAGGGATTTCCTCTCCATTCCTGTTTTGGCTTTGGGACAGACAGGAAGTGAAGGGAATCCTCCTCAATGGGACACAGATGGAAAAAATAAAACTGACGGGTTATAATCCTCCCTTACTCTATCCAAAATGAAAAATACTTTTGCCTTCAGCTCTTTATTAAAGCCGAACTCCATGCAAAAACAATATTTGGACATTAGCTAGGTACCAATTACATACCTTTAATAAAGTGTGTCCAGCTTGTGGCTGCTGCGCCGTTCCTGAATTCTGTTAGATCTGTCATGCACCTCCTGACAGTGATATACGTGCTAAACTTCTGTCACTCAAATTGAGTATCAGGGCTGGAGCATAGCGATCCCAGCAGGTCGCTCAATCTGCAGCTCCTACATTCGTAAAACTTCTTGTATTCTTTTGTAAGAATATAAAGGATTTTGTGATTGGACAAAGAGTACATGAACGTCACAATCCCCCTTGTCCAATTGCAAAACGCTGTATATTCTTTGAAAAAATATATTCGCTATATTGTCAAAAGTATTGGGACACGCACATGAACTTTAATGGCATCCCAGTCTTAATCTGTAGGGTTCAATATTGAGTTGGCCCACCCTTTGCAGCTATAACAGCTTCAACTCTTCTGTGAAGGTTGTCCACAAGGTTTAGGAGTGTCTATGGAAATGTTTGACCATTCTTCCAGAAGCACATTTGTGAGGTCAGGCACTGATGTTGGACGAGAAGTCCCGGCTCGCAGTCTCTGCTCTAATTCATCCCAAAGGTGTTCTTTCGGGTTGAGGTCAGGACTGCACCCCAAACTCGCTCATCCATGTCTTTATGGACCTTGCTTTGTGCACTGGTCCAAATCATTTGGTGGAGGGGGAATTATGGTGTGGGGTTGTTTTTCAGGGGTTGGGCTTGGCCCCTTAGTTCCAGTGAAGGGAACTCTTAAGACGTCAACATACCAATGCATTTTGGACAATTTCATGCTCCCAATTTTGTGGGAACAGTTTGGTGATGGCCCCTTCCTGTTCCAACATGACTGCACACCAGTGCACAAAGCAAGGTCCATAAAGATATGGATGAGCAAGTTTGGGGTGGAGGAACTTGACTGGCCTGCACAGAGTCCTGACCTCAACCCAATAGAGCACCTTTGGGATGAATTAGAGCGAAGACTGCGAGCCAGGCCTTCTCATTCAACATTAGTGCCTGACCTCAAAAATGCGCTTCTGGAAGAATGGTCAAACATTCCCACAGACACTCCTAAACCTTGCGGACAGCCTTCCCAGAAGAGTTGAACAGTACAGTTACAGTATCTCACAAAAGTGAGTACACCTCTCACAGTTGTGTAAATATTTTATTCTATCTTTTTATGTGACAACACACGTTTATGGCTGTGTGTTGAGTTATTTTGAGGGGACAGCAAATTTACACTGTTATACAAGCTGTACACTCACTACTTTACATTGTAGCAAAAGTGTCATTTCTTCAGTGTTGTCACATGAAAAGATATAATAAAATATTTACAAAAATGTGAGGGGTGTACTCACTTTTGTGAGATACTGTATAGCTGCAAAAGGTGGGCCAACTCAATATTGAACCCCGTAGACTAAGACTGAGATGCCAGTAAAGTTCATGTGCGTGTAAAGGCAGGTGTTCCAATACTTCTGACAATATGGTGTATATATATATATACACTGTGTATATATATATATATATATGGATAGATAGATAGATAGATAGATAGATAGATAGATAGATAGATAGATAGATAGATAGATAGATAGAATGTTAGCTTTTGCATTTTTCAAAAAATAACATTGTAAAGTCTGGAATACCCCTTAACTTTAAGAGAGTGTCCACCCAAAATTGTTTTTGATAAGAACTGGACTGGCTGAACCATCCCCTGGGTTCTGCATTCTCCTGGGCACTCATGGAGGGATTCCCAATATCCATCGACTAGAATGATAGGAGGGCAATGCCTCCCTTTTTAAGAAATATTGGTAGAGGTGTGCTGGATGCCCATTTTCACAGGTCATCAAAATATAGACAAAGTAACTACTTAAGCCACAACGATAGGCATCCCCCAGGATAGGGCATTCCAAAGTCTTTATTCTGCAGCTGGCTACAACAAGCAGGGCAAACGACACCCTATGTGTTTCAAGGGCAGGGGTGGCCCGTTCATTGTGGGCACATGGGTGCCGCTCCCCCTCCCAACACCTCCACCGCCCTCCCTATCCATGCGCCGTTCCCCTTTCAGGATGCTGGGCGCATGAATTACTATGGCAGGGATAGACGGGGGTGTGTATTTTTAAGTACCTGATTAGAGCCAGAAGCTCTAATAGGCTTCAAAATAAGGTGGGCTCGGGGCTCAGAGCACTGCGTCCCGATCCCAATATGCTGTATGATCGTAGCAAATGAATTTTCGCTATTTTCACACTAACGTTCCTCCCCGCCAATCAGGAGGCAGGTCAATGAGACCTGTCTCCCAATTGGCCAAAGCATCAGGCAATCCTATTGTATGCCTAGTGCTTTGGCAGAAGAGGAGACACGGTGGAGGAAGCCTGCCGCTTCCTGTCACTTCAGGAGAGGAGGAGGAGAGCCCCGCCACTCCAGGAGAGGCTGAGCTGTATACCCTGATCTGTTATGCTGAGCTATATACCCTGATCTGTGAAGCTGAGCTGTATACCCTGATCTGTGAGGCTGAGCTATATACCCTGATCTGTAATGCTGAGCTATATACCCTGATCTGTGAGGCTGAGCTATATTCTCTGTCCTATGCTGCTGAGCTGTATACTCTGTTCTGTGATGCTGGGGCTGTATACTCTGTCCTGTGATGCTGAGCTGCATACTCTGTCCTGTGATGCTGAGCTGTATATTCTGTCCTGTGATGCTGAGCTGTATACTCTGTCCTGTGATGCTGAGCTGTATACTTTGTCCTGTGATGCTGAACTGTACACTCTGTCCTGTGATGCTGGGGCTGTATACTCCTGACAATATGGGTGGAAGCAAGTGGAATACAGGGGACGGAGTGGGTGGATTATATAAAAGGAGTGGGGCTTATGAGAAGTGGGAGTGGTCAAAAGGAAGGGCAGGGTCTGGCCAGGGCCAGATTGGCCTACTGGGATACTGGGAAATTTCCCAGTAGGCTGCCTGCCCTGGGGCTGCTTTGAGCTGTGGCTGCAGTGCTCCCCTCTCTCCTCCTCCTCTTGTGTGTCATACAGACAGCGGGCATCTCCTGCTGTGTGTCAGGGAGCTGGGTCTATGTTCGGCGGCACTGTAACAAGATCTCGCCTTGGCTTGTGTGATAGTCTAGATGGAACACTGATTGAATCAGTTTTCCGCCTATCACACGAGCCGGTCTAGCCGAACACAGACCCAGCTCCGTGACACACAGCAGGAGATGCCCGATGTGTGTGTGATCCAGGCAATGATAAGTCTGTATTGATGGGCATAGTGAGGCTACATTGATGGGCAGTGAAGCTACATTCATGGGCACCTTGAGGCTACATTGATGGGCACAGTGAGGATGCATTCATGGGCAGTGAGGCTGCATTGATGGGCACAGTGAGGCTGCATTGATTGGCACAATGAGGCTGCATTTATGAGCACAGTAAGGCTGCATTCATGGGCACAGTGAGGTTGCATTCTTGGGCACAGTGAGGCTGCATTCATGGGCACTGTGAGGCTGAATTCATGGGAACACTGAGGCTGCATTCATGGGCTCAGTCAGTCTGTATTGATGGGCACAGTGAGGCTGCATTAATGGGCACAGTGAGGCTGCATTCATGGGCACAGTGAGGCTGCATGCATGCATGGGCACAGTGAGGCTGCATTGATGGGCAGTGAGGCTGTGTTGCTGGGCACAGTGAGGCTGCATTGATGGGCACAATGAGGCTGCATTGATGGGCACAGTGAGACTGCATTCATGTGCACAGTGAGGCTGCATTCACGGGCACGGTAAAGCTGCATTTGATGAACACAGTGAGGCTGCATTGATGGGCAGTGAGGCTGCATTGATGGGCAGTGAGGCTACATTGATGGGCAGTGAGGCTGCATTCATGGGCACAGTGAGGCTGCATTCCTGGGCACAGTGAGGCTGCATTGATGTGCACAGTGAGGGTGCATTCATGGGCAGTGAGGCTGCATTCATGGGCACAGTGAGGCTGCATTTATGGGTACAGTGAGGCTGCATTCATGGGCACACTGAGGCTGCATTAATGGGGACACTGAGGCTGCATTCATGGGCACAGTGAGGATGTTTTAATGGGCACAGTGAGGCTGCATTAATGGGCATAGTGAGGCTGCATTCATGGGCACAGTGAGGCTGCATTCATGGGTACAGTGAGGCCACATTGATGGGCACAGTGAGGCTGCATTCATAGGCACCATAAAGCTGCATTTAATGGACACAGTGAGGCTGCATTGATGGACTGAGGCTGCATTGATGGGCAGTGAGGCTGCATTGATGGGCAGTGAGGCTGCACTGATGGGCACTGAGGCTGCATTCATGGGCACAGTGAGGATGCATTCATGGGCACAGTGAGGTTGCATTCATGGGCACAGTGAGGCTGCATTGATGTGCACAGTGAGGCAACATTCATGGGCAGTGAGGCTGCATTCATGGGCACAGTGATGCTGCTTTCATGGGCACAGTGAGGCTGTATTCTTGTGCACAATGAGACTGCATTCATGGGCACACTGATGCTGTATTAATGGGCACAGTGAGGCTGCATTGATGGGTACAGTGAGGCTGCAATCATGGGCACTGTAAAGCTGCATTTGATGGGCACAGTGAGGCTGCAATGATGGGCACAGTAAGGCTGCATTCATGGGCACTGCACAGCTGCATTCATGGGCACAGCGAGGCTGCATTCATGGGTACAGTGAGGCTGCTTAAATGGGCACAGTGAGGCTACATTAATGGGCACACTGAGGCTGCATTCATGGGCACAGTGAGGCTGCATTCATGGTCACTGTTAAGCTGCATTCATGGGCACAGGGAGGCTGCATTCATGGGCACAGTTAGACTGCATTTATGGGCACAGTGAGGCTGCATTCATGGGCACAGTGGGGTTGCCTTCATGGGCACAGTGAGGCTGCATTCATGGGAACAGTGAGGCTGCATTCATGGGCACAATGAGGCTGCATTCATGAGCACAGTGAGGCTGCATTCATGGGCACCATAAAGCTGCATTTGATGGGCACAATGAGTCTGCATTCATAGGCAGAGTGAGGCTGCATTGATGGGCACAGTGAGGCTTAATTGATGGGCACAGTGAGGCTGCATTTGATGGGCACAGTAAGGCTGCATTCATAGACACAGTGAGTCTA